>SMDT01001455.1:0-89929 GCA_005392925.1 Aquilaria sinensis | reverse complement strand
GTCCTAAATTTAGTGCTATTGCTTTGTAATTTGTAAATATTTTTTAATTTCAATTAAATGAAATGATGTTGTTATCAACCTAGAGCGCCCAAACTGTTCCTCTTAAAATGAATTGTAAGTCACTTAGAACAATTCAACACGTACCAACTAGCAACTAATATAGTCACTACTCATAAGCTCTAACTGATGAACTCTAGTCTAACCCCAGCAACAAATCAACAATGAACAACAATCAACTCTTCTCTTCCCTCTTCAACAAACCAACTAACTAAATCAATTCAATGTAATCAACAATAAAACCGTTGAGACAAGTTGCTTCACTTACCTGGAAGGCTAGAAAATCAGCACCGCCAAAGACGAGCAGTCGAGCAATGCAAAAAGTGAATTGACAATTTGGGGGACCTTCTGACCCAAAACCCAACACCGCAACACCAACAAGGCCCTGCAACAGGCAACAGCAATAAGAATTGATCTCTTCACTCTTACAAAAATTAATTTAACAAATCAATTAAACGAAATCAATAATTTTACAATACAATGAATACATTAAATTTGAATTTGTACTGTCAAATATACAATATCGAGACTTGACTAGTACTCAAGAAGTAGAAGATACACGAAGGTACCTTAGTTTAGAGCTTCAGATTCACTTACTGGAGTGGAATCGTGTAATTGGAAAATCAGATCACTGAAGACGTCGACAGCCTGAATTGCTTGAAGTCTAAAGAGCAAAGACTGAAGAGTCCAAGTCTCGAAGATGCCAGGTGGGGGTGGCTGGCAGGCAGACGTTAGCGATTGGGTTACCTTCTTCCTCACAAATCTCAATTCGCAACTGCCTTGCCTCCGAGTTGGCGTACAGCGTACTCCTAGTCTCCTAAATTCGCGATCCAAGGGAGCTTTAGAGTCTGGAGTCTCTCGACCGTAGAAATTAAAAGAGAAAATAAACGAAACGCACCGTATCATCAAAATTATTTAAAAAAGGTCAAAAAAAATTTTTAATCAATTTTTTAAATTATTTATTGTATTTTAGAATTATTTATCATTTTTTTGTTTTTAATAGCTTTTTCTGAATAAATTATCACTTTTTTGAAAAAAATTTACTTTTTTTTAGTTTTATATCGATTTGGAAAAAAATAAAAGCATTTGGAGAAAAAAATAAGCGTTTGGAAAGAAATGATTAAAAATTAAAAAAAGATTAAAAATGGGATTAAATATAAGAAAAACAAAGTGATTAAAAAGTGGAAAAAGCGTTTGGAGAAAAATAAAAGCGTTACGAAAAAAAATTAAAAAAAAGCTTTTAAAAATTAAAAAAAGTGATTAAAAATTCAAAAAAGTGATTAAAAAAAATCAGAAAAGTGATTAAAAATTGTAAAAAAATGATTAAAAATTAGAAAATTGATTAAAATTGTTATTAAATATATTAAAATTAAAAAAGCAAAAAAATCAAAAAAAAAAAAGGGCATTTGGAAAAAAAAAAGTGTTTGGAAAAAAAATGATTTGGGATGAAAAAAAAGGTGATTAAAAATTTAAAAAAAAGGGATTTAAAAAAAGGTAAAAAAGAAAGTTGAAACCAAAAAAAAAAATAATAAAAAAAAAAGCATTTAGGAAAACAAAAAAAGTGATTCAAAATTAAAAAATGCTTAAAATTAAAAAAAGTGAATGAAATTAGAAACAAAGCGCTTAGTAATGGGGAAAGTGAAAAGAAATTTTCAAAAAAGTGAAAAAATATAAAAAAAAAGTGATTAATTGATAATAAAAATCGATAAAATATAAATAAAAAATTTTATGAATGCTTAAACATTCATACCAAACCTATACAATTCCCTAAATATAAAAAATGGGACTGAAAAAAGAAGGAGCGAAATAACATAAAAAAAATTTAAAAATATAATAAAAAAGTGATTAAAAATAACATAAAAAATGTGACCGGGTCACCTCCAAGGTACCTTCATTGTGACCGGGTCACTTTGAAGGTAACCTAAAAATGTGACCGGGTCACCTTTAAGGTACCTTCATACCACGTTCATTGTGACCGGGTCACTTTGAAGGTAATCTAAAAATGTGACCGGGTCACATCGAAGGTACCTTCGTTAAGACCGGGTCACTTTGAAGATAACCTAAAAATGTGACCGGGTCACCTCCAAGGTACCTTCATTGTGACCGGGTCACTTTGAAGGTAACCTAAAAATGTGACCGGGTCACGTCGAAGGTACCTTCGTTATGTGACCGGGTCATTTTGAAGGTAACCTAAAAATGTGACCGGGTCACGTGGAAGGTACCTTCGTTGTGACCGGGTCACGTTGAAGGTAACCTAAAAATGTGACCGGGTCACGTTGAAGGGTCACTTTTTAACCTAACAACAGTGTACCCTTCATTGTGACCGGGTCACTTTGAAGGTAACCTAAAAATGTGGACCGGGTCACGTTGAAGGTACCTTCGTTGTGACCGGGTCACATTGAAGGTAACCTAAAAATGTGACCGGGTCACGTGGAAGGTACCTTCGTTGTGACCGGGTCACGTTGAAGGTAACCTAAAAATGTGACCGGGTCACGTGGAAGGTACCTTCATTGTGACCGGGTCACTTTGAAGGTAACCTAAAAATGTGACCGGGTCACTTTAAAGGTACCTAAAAATGTGACCGGGTCACATCGAAGGTACCTTCATTAAGACCGGGTCACTTTGAAGATAACCTAAAAATGTGACCGGGTCACCTCCAAGGTACCTTCATTGTGACCGGGTCACTTTGAAGGTAACCTAAAAATGTGACCGGGTCACGTCAAAGGTTACCTTCGTTGTGACCGGGTCACTTTGAAGGTAACCTAAAAATGTGACCGGGTCACATTGAAGGTACCTTCGTTGTGAACCGGGTCACTTTGAAGGTAACCTAAAAATGTGACCGGGTCACGTGGAAGGTACCTTCGTTGTGACCGGGTCACTTTGAAGGTAACCTAAAAATGTGACCGGGTCACATCGAAGGTACCTTCATTGTGACCGGGTCACTTTGAAGGTAACCTAAAAATGTGACCGGGTCACATCGAAGGTACCTTCGTTGTGACCGGGTCACTTTGAAGGTAACCTAAAAATGTGACCGGGTCACCTTTTTTGAAGGTACCTTCGTTGTGACCGGGTCACATTGAAGGTAACCTAAAAAATGTGACCGGGTCACGTTGAAGGTAACCTAAAAATGTGACCGGGTCACTTTGAAGGTACCTTCGTTGTGACCCGATCACTTTGAAGGTAACCTAAAAATGTGACCGGGTCACGTTGAAGGTATCTTCCTTGTGACCGGGTCACGTTAAAGGTAACCTAAAAATGTGACCGGGTCACGTGGAAGGTACCTTCGTTGTAACCGGGTCACTTTGAAGGTAACCTTAAACGTGACCCGGTCCCAACGAAGGTACCTTCAAGGTGACCTGGTCACTTTTTTAAGTTACCTTCAAAGTGACCCGGTCACAACGAAGGTACCTTCGACGTGACCTGATTACATTTCTAGGTTACCTTCAAAGTGACCGGGTTACATCTAAGGTACCTTGAACGTGACCCGGTCACAACGAAGGTAACTTCAGCGATAAACCGTAAGAAAAAGCGATTAAATGTACAAAAAAGCGATAAAATTAAAAGAAAAGCGATTAAATGTATAAAAAAGCGATAAAATAAAGAAAATGTGATAAATATTAAAAAATTGACAAATATTTTTAAAAGGCAAATAAAAAATTATTTATTACATTTTATAATTATTTTTCACTTTTTTTTATTTTTAATAGCTTTTTAAAAAATTTATTTTAAATTTTATCAATTTTTTTTACAGTTAATCATTTTTTTTAAAGAAATTTCACTTTTTAAATTTTTTTTTACTTTTTCAAAATATTTATTGTATTTTCAAATTTTTTATCACTTTTTTTCTTTTCCCTCTCTCACTTGTTCTCTCAGTCACACAGTTTCCTGTTTCCCTGTCAAGTCGAGATCAACGATTACGATTGTGGGGGCATCTGTACCTGTGGGTATTGTAAAAAGTTCCGTCGGCAATCCCCAGCCCCTGTACTGTTTCTTTTTCACATCAGTCTTCTCATACCTGGTCCGCATTCGCCCAAGAGTTCTGGTCTTTTTAAGATTTAGTTTGTTTTTTTTAAACTTCCTTTAATTCATTTTTGCCTCCGTCCGCACGAAGTCTTCTTTCTGGTCCCTACACTCCCTACTCAGCCCAGATAGCTCCTTAAAGTTACAGAATTACAGATGGGGGACAATCAAAATTTTAAAATCATTCATGCGTAATGAGGGGCATTTTTAGAGAAAACGGCTGTTTTCTATATAAAATAGTATTACAAGTCATTAAAGCATAAGAAAGACAAATTTACTACTATTATTATTTGTGTTTCAGGACATTAACAATTAATATGGTTAATGGAGAACATATTCTTTTTATAACTAGAATATTCTGTTAAATGATTTATGTGAAATAACAAATGTATCTCATTTACACTTGATCTAATTAACCAACTAACCATTTTTGTATTAAATCTCCATCTTCCACGAGGAAGTACTTTCAAATGATGAGTTTTTGAATTTTTGTCTCTTTCGATCAAATCAATCAATCAATCAAAGTTGATCCTTTATTTTTGGTAAATAATCAGAATTGATTAGCTTTAGCAATTGGCATATAAGCTACCTAACGTGTCAAAGAACAATAGCAATAAAGTGAAAGCCGCAGTATAAAAAAATATTATATTTTAAAATTTAAGGAAGTAAAAATGTTATAAAATTAAAAGTGAAAATAATAATTAAGATCGGAAGCGTAAGAGTGCAGTAGCAGCAATTAAAATAAAAGAATTATGTTATTTAGATTGATACCATTCTAACAAAAAAAAAAAAGGATAAAAAGTAGCAAGGATGTGGCACTGGCAGGAGTTTGGGCGAATTAAGCCCAATTTCGGTTGACAAATCATTTTGGGCTGGGGTTTCAAAGTCTACAGCTACCCTCGAAACCTTCGAGTTGAGCAGCGGAAGCAGCAGGTAAGAGATGCTGGCAGAAATGCAAAGCTCTTTGGTCTGCAACTGAGTAATTGCGACGAGTGCTTGCCACTGCATCCAACTCACATTTCCATGCCAGTGTCAGTGCCCAATTAAATGGCCACAATTGCCACAAAATCTCAGTTTTGGGTTGCAAAAGTGCAGCGAAATAGAGTCTTTTAAATAAGTTATTTTTTCTACAAGCCTTTTTAATGGTAGTGGCAAATTTTCTCTTAAAATGAAGAAGTTGGTAGCATATATATATACGTAAAATAACAATAGCCGATAGCTGCTATTAATTTGTCTCGAAACACAAATATTAGTAGTAAATTTGTCCTTTTTCCTTGTCAAAGTTAAAAGGAGATCTTTGACAAAAATAAAAGAGTAAAGGACTGGAAGAGACATGTTGAATCATTATAGGCTAATAAAAATCCCTTCAACAACATTCAAAGTTCAAACTATTTCCCGGACTTCTTTAATTACGTAAACATAGAGATTTGTCATTTGGGCTAAACATATTCAAGAAAATATATTTTTAAATCAATATCCAAGCCTTCAATTGCACAATCCTAAAGAGATTTTGAAAAAGCATTCAAGTATAGAACCTTTCTCTAAAAGTTATGAGCATTTGGTCTATTGATATTTCTGTATAGCTTTTTGGTCGGGTAGGTGTATAGCCAATAAATTAATAGAGAATCCTTATCAATTTCCCTTTTGGAAATTGCTCTTTTTACATAGCCATGGAAATGGAATACAAATATATCGCATCCAAACCTAAATGAGCCGCAGACTAGCTGGGAATTTATCCTCCACTCCACTCCAAACTTTACGCTTTTCGTTGAAAAATTACAAGATAATTGTTGGCATCTAAAACTTCCAGTCATTTAATCAGGCAAGTTGTTTATAAAATTAAACGCTGTGATTTATTTGTGACTCTATATGTCCAAGATGATAACACTTTCAAAATTACTACCGTAAAATGAAATAAGTCAAATGGTGGAAGTATATACACCTCCAAAGATCCTTTCATTTTTATTTTGGTGCACAAATGCTGATAAAAAAGAGGGACAGAAAAAAAAAAAGAGTTAACAGGAAACATAAGGCAACTCCACGTTGATGGAAGAAGCAGATGGTGCCCAAATCCAGTACGAATTAAGTCTCCCTTTGTTTGTGATGTTACAGGTTTTTGTTATGGAAGATTGTTTCGTTTGTTACAGGTTTTAGTAGGCATTTCGTCATTATGCTGTAGTGTTTTTTATGGCTGTCTCTTGGTTGTATTTTTGTGGTTCCTCGCTCCTCTCAAATATGCGATTGCTAGTGCCAGGCACATAAACTGATGGCTAGGCAGCAATGTGATATGTCCTGAACCAAGCCCCATGTTTAGTCATTTCTGGGTTTGCACCTCTTCGGGTGGAATAGGTTTTGCTTTCGTTATTTTTGGATATGTGAGTGCTTACACTAGCCACCATTATTGCAATATATAATATGTTTTGTTTATCATGTTGTTGTTGGTTTTTGTTAGGTAAGAAAGTCTTTGATATCTGGTTATCACATGGATCATGTAGGTTGTACTGCAACCAAGTAGGTGCTGGGCACATTCTAATGGTTCATTTGGTTTGAGGGCAAGCAGAATCCTTTTCCGGAATCCTTTGATCTATTTGGTTTGATTCATTAATTTTGTAGTGCTTAGAAAGACAAGCTGATGCTTGAATTTGGCTTATGTATTGACCATGTCTAAACTTTGGATTTGGGATCAAGTTGGCTCCAGTTTCAGGTAAGATGAGATGATGGGTTGCAATGCATCCATTTGGATAACCTGGCAAAGATCGCTAATTCTTTTCTCATTTGGAGATAATCTATTATTAATAGCTGTATTTGAAATAACTCTTGGACTTTTAACAAATAAAAGAAGGATGATGGAGCTTTCATCCTCAACATGTCATTGAAATTGGTCCTCCCAATGCTTGTTCAAAGAATGTTGCTTCTTTCCTGTTGTTACACTTAATTCCATTGGTTAAAATGCAACCTGTGATTGCCCGAAATATAAGAGGCAGTGTTGCCCAAAAGAACAACAGAGCTTTATTAACTCAATTATGGAGGCTTCTTCTAGCCAGGGCTGATGGGGGACTACTAGTCCAATCTAATGATCTCACCTCCCTTTTACACTGCTTTGCTATAGAATCAGCTCAAAGACTGGAGCATGTAGAGACTACATTAATTTTACAAGAGAAGAAACGATCCCTAGATCTCTGTATGTCAGCTATGAATCTGATAGGATCAATCCACCAAAAGATGTTTTTCTATTCACGGCATTAAGAAGCACCTTACAGTTTCAACTTCAATTTCGTAAGTCCAGAATTATCTATCTTGACGTTGATTCTCATTTGCTGCCTAATATTAACACACTTTCAGGCAAAATGGGGTGCCTGAAAAGAAAAATTGTAACCTTACTTCCTAAAGCATTTGCAGCTTATTCTGGTAAGTTTAAGGAGGCTATGGAAGAGGCAAAGAACAAAGGGTTCGAACCTTGCAATATTAGTTTTATTTGGGCTGTTAATTTGTTCATGAAAATCCGCCCTGGAGAGGGAGTTACATATTTTCAGAAAATGGGGATGGTCTGAGGAAGACTGTTATGGAGGCCTTCCCAAGACGTCCTAATTTTGCAATGCCATCGGAGGATAAGATTGAGAGGGTAGCAGACTTTCTTGTAAACACCATGCATGGCTGATGGCTTTCCAGTTTTCATCTCTCGTCAAACGCCCGCATCTTGTTCTTGTGAGCTTTGAAATGCGGATTGCTCTGAGGCAGTTGATCGCCACAAGTCTGCTCTAAACAAGGTTGGTTAAGAAACTTCCATTTTATGCATTTTACATTATGGAAAGGCTGTGGCTTGAAAGGTTTGTTTTCACTATTCTTGTCGTCTAGGAATTTCTGCTCTCGGCTTCTATCGGTTTTTTATGGTAAGCTGGTAACGCTAGGGTTTTATATTTTACTTGTATCATTATTATAATCACGTGCAAGTATTGATATTACGTCTTTTGCCATTGGAAGCCGACATAAGAAATGTCTTGGCCCTGTCTGTTGATAACAGAACAGCCAGCAACTACTTCCCCTTATACTAGTTTCCCCGCAGTTCGCCTTCTTGTTTGTGTTTTTGTGTTTTTGTGTTTTCTCAATCCTCTGCAACATATCACTGCCAGTGCCTGGTACTGCATACATAACCTGAAGTCTTTGCAGTAGCGTGATATATTCTGAAATCTGGACCTTATTCTCGTTGCTGGTTAGTCATTCTGCTGGCTTTGCACCTGCCTGGGGAATTGTTTTCAAGAGCAATTTTGATAGGCTATAATGCTGCTAACCTGTAACCCTTAAACTCGATAGATCATTACTGGATGGATGGGATTTGAGCAACTGAAAATGATACTAAGACATTCCTGTGATGTTCACTACTGATGCTTTAGGTTCCATAAGAATTACAAAGTGCTCCAATTGCATGACAGAAAAAGCATAAACCTGTCTTTTTTTGTCAGATGCTTTAGGTTCCATAAGAATTACAATTCCAGGATGTTTAGCCCTTATTTCCTATCGTCATTACTGGCCAGTTAAATTGTAGGTTCAATGCGAAAAGTTTAGTTCTCCGATTTCTGGAACATCTTCATGGGTTTTCTTAGTTGATGGAGGGTGAAGTTGTTTCCCCACTGTGTATTTATATTTCCTGATTACACAGATTTGACATTCTCTACAATCCTATATATGTCCTTTTGTAACAGCCTGCGTATGGAGTTGTTGTCAACAAGCTACTTTTGGCTATATTTGTCATGCGATATAAGAAAAAAAGAATTTAAGCCGAAGCTGGGAGAAAGAAAATGGAGAATAATGGATATGACCTGCTGATGCTGGATTAAACCAGTCCATATATAACTTGGGAGACCTCCAATTCTGTGTTTTCCGAAGGCGAACAAACAAAAACTAATATAGTACAGCTGTTCATTCACTCTTTTATACTGCTTTGGTTCCTATGTACTTTGTGTCTGTCCGAAGTTCTCTGTTTCTGCATCTGTCGGTTTCTCATGTAAATCAGTCTCATCTTTATCACTGGAGTCTAGAGGACTCTCCATTTGAATGCTCATCTCATTCAGGCACTCAGTCGAATTGTAGTCTCCATCATCTAATTCATCTAGTAAACTGGAGTAACTCCTTGGTTGCGATAAATTCTGCTGTTCTTTCATCATTTCCAAAGTGGCTGGGTCACCCTTTAGCATCTCTAGAGCCTGCTTATTTGCATGTCAGAGCCAATCCGTTGATTAGAGTTGTATTTCTTTTTAATCTGGTTTTGTCCTGATATCTATAGTACTACAGGTATACAGGTAAAAGAGATGCCTGTTTCATTTGGGGCCGTTGTATAGCACAGTGATTTATGCACATGGAAGCTGTGAAGACAGCAAGGTTGAGCTGTTCCGGGTCATAGTTATTTCCAAGAGCTGGATCAACGAGCTCCTCGATGTTGTTGTTTTGGATTAAAGGTTTGGCCTGAAAGGTAGTTGTTCACAGCAACTTAAGGAAAGCTGGGCTTTCGTAGGACAATTCGGGTAGCAAATCGCAGGAATACATACCCACATAACAAGGCTTTGCTGTGAATTGTCTATAACTTGCCTCCCGGTGATGAGCTCTAGTAGGAGCACTCCATAAGCATATACATCTGTCTTTTCATCGACGATTCCATGCATGAAGAACTCGGGAGGAAGATAACTGCCTCAGAAAATTGAATCAAGAGACAATAGTTGATACATGAAATGAGCGAATCAGTGTAGGATTAATTGGAAAAGATTGTCTGCTGAATTGCATGTACCCGATTGTTCCTTCTATTTGTGAAACAATGTGATGAGTCCATTGATCTGGCAACCACTTCGCTAGCCCAAAATCAGAAATCTGATCAAGGTTTAGAAGTTGAGTGCCGGGGAGGCGCATTTAATGGCAAAACACAGTCCATCTCCTGTGTTTTCAGATAACTTAGCATGCAAGGTACATTACCTGGGCATCGAAGTCCTCGGTGAGCAATATATTGGAGGCCTTGATGTCTTTATGTATGATTCTCCTTTGACACCCTTCATGGAGATATTTGAGGCCCTTGGCTGTTCCGATTGCAACCTTGAATCTTATTTCCCAGCTCAGCCTCTCCTTTCGTCCTACATAGAATCAAGAAACAGTGTATTCCTTGGCTGAAAAGGAGATTGCCATAGAGATTGATTTTAAGTGACTTGTGAAACAAGAAAGAGACCATAAAGCATTGAAGACAGACTCCCGTGTGGAGAAAGTTGAAGAATAAGGTGCATTCCTCCCTCAACTCCATAACCAATTAGCTTGGCAATATTAGGATGATCAACATGAGCAATGATCCCAAGCTCAGACAAGTAATCCACCGTCATTTCTTCTGCAGAACCTTTCGTCAGCTTCTTAATTGCGACGAATCGCCCATCTTGCAGCTCTCCCTTGTAAACCTCTGCATAGCCTCCTTGCCCGATCAAGTTTTCTGCACAAAGAGACACAGAACGGGAAGCCAAAATCGTTGTTAGAGAATGTGGCATGCAATTGCAGGAGAAGGGAAAATTAGACAAGTATATACCTTGGCTGAAATTGTTGGTTGCCTTCTGGAGCTCAGAGAGAGGGAAATTCTTCCAAGAGGATTTGAGGTGGCACAAATTGGCATCCAGAGAAGAGGATATTTCTGGCCGGACTCTTTTGGCCTTCTTCTTGGTGCTGGCTTTCTTGGAGCCACCCTTGGATGGGCCCGGAAACCGCACTGGCTTGGTGACAAAGCGAATGAAACCGCCCCATGGACCATGTTCGCTGTCGGAGTCGGATGAAGTGCTGGTCTCAGAATCCCCATGAGGTCCCCCTGGCGATTCATCTTCTCCTAACAGGGACGGTGTTGCTGCCACCCCCGAGTGGCGATCTCCGGAGGGGCTCAATGGTCCGGACTCTTAACGTTATACACAATAAAACAAGGACAAGGCATGAGAAATCCAAACGTAGCGAAGAGCAGGAAGGTGGTAAGGAGGCAAACATATATAACATTTCTTGTTCGCCTACCAAGTGATTGAAAGGAATCAGAAGAGGCAGGTTCTGGTATTGCCACAACAGGCGAATCCACCTTCTCTTTCTCATGTTTGGCTTTGGCATTGTCGCAAGAACCATGGCTGCGGACATATGGCACATGCCCACGAACCGAGGACATTATTACGTTGAAAGAAAACATTCATTATAATTGTATTAAACTGCAATTAATTAGATGTTGATCAAGTGTCGTTGGATATGATTAATCAGCGGAACCAGTAAGAAGAAGGAGGAGGAGGAGGAGGTTCAGGGACATGTTCAATGGAAATGTGAGACAGAGTGGCGGTCCAAGGGAAACAAGAGACAGGGACCAAGGCCGAAGTTGCGGTTGGCAGCGTTTCCAGTTTCTGCTTTCTCATAATAATTTTTTCATACCTCAATTAAGTGCCCCTGATTCGGCCTTTTTTCTTGTCTTTTATTCTTTTTGCCTTTTTTTGGCTCAACTGATTCACCAACTACGACGTACAAAAACTGTTTAGTTTATGAGGATGTACAAGGTTTAAATCTATTGATGTTCATCCATCCATAAAATATGGGGGAAAAAAAAAGAAAAAAAAGACCATCCGTCATCTGTGTCCTCTCATTATATTGATGCATTGTATTTGACATTTTAAAACTAAACCACAAAATAATGGAGCTTGTGATTGTTATTAAGAAATCCATGATTCAATCCCTCAATCCCTCTTAACTTGCCACCTACATACCTAAAGAAATTGTCTATTCAAGTGAATACATAAGGGTTTAAATGTGATCATTGTATTTTTAATGGTTTGCTTAGTCTATCTAGATAATCAATTTATATTGAAATTTCCCTCCCACATCGTATATTTTTTTTTCAAATACCCCGTAATATCTGATAGTTATATTGCTCTACGACTGCTGTAAAGTCAAGCCACCAGTCCTCATTTAAGGGAGAAGCTCTCCCAAAAACATATTTCTCCATTCACAAAGCATGTATATGAGACCTTGCATAAGGGAGGAGGAGCTCTCCACCACTTCACTTTCCATATCAATTATATTGCTGGCACATGCCGCCAACCTCTTTAAGAATTCTCAAAATCCTTGGAAAATAAGATTGCTTGAGAGTATCATTTTAGAAAGAAATAATTCACAACTTTTAAAGACTAAAATTTGTCGGCATCAATGATAGTTGAGAAAATAATTCCTTAGATTTTTTATGTTCGTTAATTTAGTGACAGTTCTATAACATGGAGTATACTTCACGGACAATAGGTACAATTTAGCCAAAGAGTTTTTGTTAATGGAATAGCCATAGCCCATAGTTACAATCTAATTATATATATATAAAGCAAAATACTCTCTAAGTTTGTTTTGGTCTTTTCCTTAATTGCTAACCTTACCAATTGACCTATTTCCATTTTAAACTCTATTTTATTTTCACCCAAACTATATCTACTTGGAAAAAATGAAAATCCCAAATTACCCTTCATTAAAAGTAACGGAATAATTAACACCATTAAATCAATTACTTAATTGGACTGTGTGGAGCTCTCCATTACAATTCACTGTTTGAGTTGCAGCGACATAATGATCTGCTTCCAGACCATTTGTACGTCTCCATATCTTGATCATACGTGCAGCATGAGAAACATGCCAAAATATGCATACTATGTTCATCATAGGTCCATCATCCCTCATAACACGAGGCACTATTCTTCAATTTCAGGATCTCCTTCAAGACACTTGACGGGAAAGGTAAGGCCAATATTCCACTATGCTTTTATAACAATTTATAATAAAATATAGATAAAACAATTTGTATGAATTACATTCTCTGCCACGGGGTAAACTAGCCTTGCATCACTCTTCCCACTTGCAAATTTTGCAAAATCATCAGACATGGTTTGTGCTTAAAATAATCTGTTTTATTTTTCCATTCCATAAAAATTGTGATCAAAATCATCAGAACATGCTTTTATTTTATGTTGAAACCATTATTTGGATGTATTGATGAAACCCTTATTTACGTTGAATGTAAATTTTGATAAATAAATAGAAACCAAAAAAATTGAACAAACCAAAAACCTTTTTTGGCAGCTCCGAAGGCGAAGGGAAGATGATATCCTAGCATGTAGAGGAAAGCTCAATGTTCAAACACGGAGAAAATGATGTTAAAGTTGCAAAAGAAATATGACACAAATAAGAAGATCGCAGAAATCACATCGGGATTCTATGGTTTCAAATGCTTTCATGGAAAAAAAAAAAGAATTACGAATTTTATGGTAGAGAGTTGTGGATTGACAAAAAAAAAAAAACCCTAGATCTAAAAGATTTTGAAACTTCTGGAAAAAGATATAGTGAACGGTGGACGAAAACAACATCGGCAGGGAAGCCTAAGCATCTGACACCGTGCCATTGAAGAAAATAAGGAAAATGCCAGGTCATGCGTGCCTGCACGAAATCGTCTTCGCAATGATCAACCAGGATGATGATACCACTGTAAAGGTAGAGAGGAGAAACAAGAAAAAAAAATCAAGACAGAGTTGTAGATCGTTATAAAGGAAACCTTGATCTGAAAGATTTTAAGACTTCAAGGAAAAAAATGCCATAGATGGAGGCCACAAACCTCATCAGCCAGATGGAGCCTAAGAAACTAGTCGATGGAAATATTGACCAAGGCGTCGCAGTTGAAGATCTGGAGAAACCAAGACAATGACCTCTGAGGATGCCAGAAACGTCATCGGCTGAGAGAGTCTTAGCTTCTGGCACGGTGGCACTTATGAATATCCGGAAAATTTTCCAGAATCTGGCCAAGAATGGCTGTAAGAAATCATATTTGCGGCAGCTGTCACTACGCCTCCTAAAAGCTAGACAGAAGCATGAGAAAGAAAAATTTAGAGTGAAATGGGAAATTAGGAAAGATTTTTCGGGTGTATATAAGTCATCACGTAATTACGTTTTTGTCCTTAGATTCAACAATAATAATAGTCTTTTAATTTCTTGCTTTTACTGATTAGTACATGAGATTTGGAAAAAAGAATGATTGTGTACACTTAGACATTTCCTTTTGAAAAAGATAATTACTGTATACTAGTATCTTTAAAATATAATTTTTTATGTATGCATAAAATATAAAGCTCAAACATTCTGGTACCGTAAATTTTAAAAAGTGTTTTAGATTGTAATAAAAAAAAATATATTATATATTTATTAATTATTAATCTATGTATACATATATTGTAAATACTAAACATCAATGGTTATAAATCAAATAACAAAAAACACAACAAATTTATCATGTCTTCAATGTAGGGCCTTACTCTTTTTTATGCTTTTCTTCAACTGGGCCCTTTTGTATTTAACAGATATAGCTTCGATCCAAATAAATTTTTTTGACCTATTGGTTCATTCTATCTAAATCTACATTTTAGTATTTTCGTTTTAGATATAATATATAAGTATTGTTTTCAATAATAAAGAAGATAATATTTCGCAACACGGCCTAAAATGTTTTACATTAAACTAGGACTAGGCCTATGTATTTCAACCCATATTGGGCCGACTTCACTTTGAATTTTTATATTTTCTATCTTCGTTTTTTAGGGCAATGATAAAAAATATATATTAATTGCTAAAAATACAAATGCACATGACATTCCAGGGGAAAACACATTAATGACCACAATTTAGATACGTTGAATTCCTTCCTACATTTCTAGCTAGCTCGCATTTTTTTTTTATCATTATATTTGTTTGGGCTATTCGGGCCAAAACCCAACAATTGGGTTAAGAATCCTTTCGTTTATAAATCTTTGTTTTTACGTTATTTTTCAGGACCATATGAGCCAAACGAATATTAAAAATAAGACACCTTAATTTTTATTTTCGAGTAAAAATTATTATTGGAAAAATGAATTTATAAACCATAGTTATATTCAATATTACCATATATTAATTGGTTATAAATAAAAAATTCTTTGATTACGGCTACTTATTCCAGCTCATAATGGACCCAATACACTTTAAATTTTTTACAAGCTTAAATTTTTTTGGCCTTTTAACATTTTCGTCATTTGTGTACAATTTATACTGGCCAAGGCCCTATCCGTTGTTATCATTTTTTTTTATTTAAGTGGGCCCATTATTCTTTTAACCTCTGGCCCATTTTATCTATATTATACTTAAATATTTTAAAGAATATTTTATTCTTAAATAATAAAAAGAACAATATTGACCCATATATATTTTTAAACAAAAAGGTTTGACGCAAGTTCTTTAAAAAATTTACTATTCACAGCAATTAATATATAATTTATTATTTTCAACATTTTAGAATATAAATGAAAAACATTTATATATAAATAATAAATAGAGACTTATAATTTTTAAATATATTTTTTAATTTTTTTTAATAAATAATCATATGAATAAATTAAAATCAAACTTAAGTAAACAAATGTAATATTTAAAAAAATACGAGATAGAGATAGTAATATTTAATTTGTTTGGGCCACCCGAGCGGAAACACATTCAATTGGGTCAACACTCCTTTCCTCTTACAAATCTGGCACATTGTACTTTTTTTTTAAAAAAAAAATGTTTGATTTAATTTTTTTTTTCAGAAAAAAGGGTCAATATGGGCCCAGCTAATATTAAAAATTAGATTGGGCCTTAACTTTTATTTTCAGTTATTAGTATTATTATGTAATAAACAAATTGTTGGGATATTTTATCATAACATATTTGAATTGTTGGTTTTATTGTAATATGTTTTATAGCAATATCTTTTATAAAATTTCAATATTTATATATTTGGGGAACTCAATATCACTTGGAATCCCCGTTGAAAATGTCGGATATATATATTAGTACTTTTTTATTCAAGTTGATTCAAGGTGAGTGAATTTTCAACTTTATGTTAAGTTAGACTAAGTTTATTTATGTTTGAGACAGAATAAGTCAAAGTTATTTTCACATTTCACCAGAATTTTTTTTTCATATTTCAAAAGAACTTTAAACTGTTAATTCAAATTTTTATCTAACTTTAGGTTGATCCATCATCTTAGTTATCATTAAATAAATTAGTGAACTTGATAATAAATAGTGGATTTTTTAATATATAATATAAGTTTTTTCGATTTTTTTGTTATTAGTTGTGCTAAATTATTTTATGTCACTATAACTTATGGATAAAGTCTCGTTAACAAATCTTTTATAGTAGATGTACAAGTATTTATCACTTTTTTTTATCAATTTAAAAATGTCAACTCCAATTCTAACATTCTTATTACTTAATTTTTGCTTTTAATTTTTTTACTCCAACTTTTTTAATCCTTTGACAATGCCATGTTAAAGACTTTAACTCAATTAACTGGGTCTTATCTAAGCTTAAGTACCCATTGGACTTTTTATGGTCATAACTTCTTGGTCAATTTCATAACGGTATAATATAATGGGTTTTTTTCATATATAATATAAGTTTTTTATATTTTTTTGTTATTATTTATTCAAAATTATTATATATTATCGTGAATGATGAAAAAGCCATCACTTGGAAAGCTTTTTTAGTAAGTTTATATTGTTCTTATTAATTTATATTATTTAGGCAAATTGTTGAGATGAAAACATTTTTTTTATCCATTATTATGCACGGATGATATGCAAGGAAATTACAAAACCTCATAAAGTGATGGAAAAAAGGTTTATGAGCAGGTTATCAAGTTAGGGATGTATTTGTGGCCAAATTGGCCTCAATTAGACTCAACTTGGTCAGTCATAGGTTGACTAGGATAGGGCAAAACAAACCTACTCAATTGCAAGAAAAACTTGACCTCAAGGCATGCTCAAGCTAGGTTTCAAATTGGGTCGGGCAAAGTCGGGTACTAAGCTAACAAACTTGGCCTAATATTAACAAAACATTACATAATGAAATGTTTGTAACTTTTTTTCAAAAGTTTAGTTACATTTTCTTGTGATAATTATATGACATATCATGTCTTGGTTTATATTTCCAAGATTTTATTAAAACATTATTTTATTTTATTTTTTTTTGTTTCTATGGCAACGTCAGGTATTTAAACTAGTTAGTTTGAAAAAGAAATGAGTTTTGAGTTTAAAGAAAGCGTTCATGTAGTCAGTGTTTTGGTTTTATACATGGTGCAAAGTTTGATTCTAAAACTTGTGGTTCCAATCCTAGTGAATTTTTTAAAAAATATTTGGAAGATAAAATTTTTTTGGATTTTCCCGTAAAATTTGATGGCAAGCGCTTGAAGGAAAAAAGGTTTTTTTTGCTACTCCGAATTGTTTACATTGTAAGTTTAGGGTTTAAAGATTATGAAAGGGGAAGTGGTGTCTAGAACCCCGGCTGCTGCAAGTGTGGCGAACCAAAACCAAACCATTCCATTAGATGTTTAGAGACAAAAAAAAGTATTATTAGATATCTTAATTAGGTAAATAGATAGAAACAACAAAGCCAAAGATATCCAAAACAAAAAAATGTTATCAAACTTGGTTCAATTTGTGTTACCATTTAATGTAAATATAGCAAAATATGTTTTCATCTTATATTGGATGGTTTTATTGATCATCTAATTTAAATATTGATCTAAGGTATAAATCTAATTTCACCATAAACTAATGAATTAAATCCAACGAAGTAGTTAAACTACTATAAGAGCCAGTTGAAATATGAAAGTCGAACATTTAAAGTCGCTTACAGTTTTTCAATGTAAAAATATTCTTATACTAGAAATATAAATGAACTCCGAAAGGAAATTATTGTTATGCATTAGGCTAAAAAACATGTTATGTTAGTAAAAGAAATAAACTGATGGATTATAAGGTTGTTCTAAATTTTGTTGGTTAGGTGAGATGTGTGGTTTCTCGTGTGAAGCTAAGACTGTGCTAGGAAGTTTCAAGCCTGTTAAATGTCGTTTGTGCATTGTGCCCTCCAAAAACAAAAGAAGACATTTTCACGACTGGGTCCACACTTGAAATAATTCTCTAACTCCTTCCTAGAAATCCTAAAAACCGACAACTAACTTTCTTATCACCAACTCCGTCACTAAAACAGATGAGAAAAACCGCACGTAAGAAGCGTCGTTACAACTCCCCGTTACAACACTATTTGCAGTAGGGCCCACAAACGTCAACACTGGTTAACCATCGCCATTCGCCACCCCACGGTCCCCACCCAACGCGTCGCGTACTCGGACCTGGCAAACGTCGCTACGACGAAACCGCCCCTGAACTCACCTCCTACATATGATATATCCCTCCATTCTCTCAGCCACGGTAGAGATTAGGAAAAAAAATAGGAGAAAGAATTCGAATCTTCTTCTTCACGTCGGCAACAACGAGAAGAAAAGAAGATTTAGAAGAATAAATTTAAGGCTCCACAACTTCCTTTCATATCCTCCACCTCTGTCCTCCTCCGACGTTTTTATTTGTTGGGACATCATGGCCACCGAGGCATTCCGTCCGCAGGATTGTTTGATCGACCGGATCAGGGTTCCTCCGGCGGCTTGCCCTCGCCGGAGATACGGCGGCAATGCCCAAGACAAAAATAACGATTGTAACGGCAGGTTTAACCGGAGGCCAGTTCGTTCGGAACAAAGGAAGCGGTTCGGGTCGACCCAGGTGGATCGCTCGGTCTCCAGGAGGTCGAGGTCCGTCAACGACTTGAAATCGGTGAGGAACAATATGATGATGGAGAGAGTGACCATCTTGAGGCGAGGCGAGTCGTTGGATTGGACGATCCAGGACAGAAAAGCCGGTCTGATTGCGTCGGGTCCGGGTCCGGAAATGGCCTCGAGACAGAGCCGGATTATGGATGTGAGGTCCGACGTTTATGCCGGATCGGCCTTCGTGGTTTCTCCGGAGCCAAGCTCGCTTCCGCTGCCGTCGTTTTCTAAGAAGAAACAGATATCGGTGGATGACTTGGCGACTCGAGACCTCCGGCGATTGCTCGGGCTCAATCTCTGAGATGAGCATACATCAAGCGACCGTTCGGCTCTATTAATTTCCCAGGTCTTTAGTTCCCGTGGGTTTTTTTTTTCCTTGTCCAAACGCGGACAGATCTGCAAGTCGGTGGAAGATATGGGGCGGATTACGCAAAATCTGGTTTGGTTGTCCATGGGCAGGGGTTGGTCCATGCGTAATTTATATGAGGAGTGCAGAATGAAGAAAAGGATAGAGATGAGGGGCTAGAATGTAAAAATTAGGGAATTATCAATCAGTATTTGTGTAATTTGTTGTTATGAATTGTAAGGCAGACATGTAGTATCTTTCCATGAAATAAGATAAGTTAGAGAAAGTCCAGGCTTCCAGCAGCTTTCTAACTCATCCCTCGGTTAGAATTGGGAAAATTACAAAACCCTCTAAAGTATAGGAAAACCAACAATTTGGTCCTCCCTGTTTTAAATACCTACAGTTACCCATTGAAAAAGTTAAGTCTGTTATTCACCGTTACCACAAAAAGAAAGGAAAATATCTGACTTTTCCATCCTAGCATTCATTTCATTGTTCATCCGCCGACAGCAACTTCATGCCCTCTAACACTATCGATCTCAGTTACCCAATTCATCAATTTTGAACTCTTTGTTTCAATTTGGGTTGTGGGTTTTGTTCAAGCTAGGTTTGATGATTTCAAACACCCGATGGTCTGTTGTCCCTCCGTGACTGTTGTTACCCAACCCACTCTCGCCACCACCCTCACCCATGATTGTCGAGCCCATTGATAAGCCACCCTCTTCTGTTTGAAGAAGTTCAAGCAGGTCTTCTTCCTCCATGGCTTCGATGAGCAGTGGTGATTTGTCCAAATCTAGCCCATCCGATGAGCAGTGGCGATTCGATGACCAGAGGGAAAGAGAGGCGATCTGGAGAACGCTATTTGAGGTGATTTGGTGAGGCTATTGATGGCGTGGAGCCTCATCGTTTATAGTCATGGTGACTGGTGGAGAGACTTCTGGGAGGAAGAACGCCTGGAGGATGGATCGCCCAAGG
Organism: Aquilaria sinensis; assembly: GCA_005392925.1. NCBI lineage: Eukaryota > Viridiplantae > Streptophyta > Magnoliopsida > Malvales > Thymelaeaceae > Aquilaria > Aquilaria sinensis. The sequence goes on along the minus strand of SMDT01001455.1, from coordinate 69,844 downwards.
GAGTGTGCCTGAAAGCTCAGAAGCAAAGGGTTAGGAGGCCCCCGGAATGTGTTTCCGGGGGGGGGGGGGGGGCCCCCGGGGGGGGGGGGGGGGAGCCTCCGACGCCCAAGTCAGTGGTTGGCCAAGAAAAGGCAGAGGAAATAGCACACAAGAGCTGAAGAGTCTCGCCTGGTGATTTTCTCAGAGTCTGGGAGTGAGATCTCTGCCAACCAACCTCCTGCCAAGTATTTATTTCCTGGTATTTATAGGAGTGCCTAGCCCGTTCAGATCGCGACACGTGTTCGGTCGGATGTTTCCTGAATTTCTGGGCGTAGGGGACAGATAGCTGGTAGCAGGTTGCCTTGAGCCATGTGCTGAGATGGGCCATGATGTGATTCTGATGGCGTCCGTGTGTCAGAGCGCCTTTTGAGGCGGCTTGTGACGTCTGTGAAAGGACGTGTCAGAGGCTTCCTTAAATGCTTCCATAAATGCTCCTACCGTACTCCCGAGGTCCCTAGGTGAGGTCGTCCTTTGGTACGGACAGAGCCTCTTCGGGAAACAAGCCCTCAGTTCGGGGGTTCCCAGTTTCAGGGAGTTCCGCCTTCGGGGATATCATGTTCGGCTCGCTATGTCTGGTGCCGCTTTTCCGAAGGCGATCTGTTCACAACCTTGGGGGGGCAAGTAGTGTCCTCGGGTTTTCCTGGCGTGCCGGGCTCGGAGCTCTTCGGCTATCTCCCGAGGTGCATGATCACACCTTTTCTCGGGTAGCGCCAGCTTCTTCTGGCCATTCTTGTGGCAGGGAGTTCGGCCAGATAGAGGCGATAGCGTTTGGCTATCACATGCCCCCCTTTGGAAAGCCGAAGTGAAGACTTCGGTTTTGCATCTCTTTCCGAGGTTGTTTATGGGAGTCTCTTTGGAAGCTCAACCTGTTCCGAGGATGCGCCTTTTGCCCGAAGATCATGGGCTCTTCGGCCTTGGCCTGTTCTTTGGTGTCTTCGAGGCGGAGCCTGTGCCGAAGATACACCTCTTGTCCGAAGGTCATGGGCTGTTCGGCCATAGCCTGTCTCTTGGCGTCCTCGAGTTGGCCTGCTCTTTGTTTCTGCAGGTCTGTTTGGCCAAGCGTGTCAGTCTGAGCGGCGCGTCCCAGTTTTCCAGGGATGTCAGAAGACGTGTCCCAGTTTTCAAGGGACGTTTGGAGGACGTGTCCCCCATTTTTGCGCAGCGGTTGACACATGGCGCTTTGCCATTGGAGGAGAGTCGCGTCGGTTACAGAGGGCGCGCCTTTTCAGGTGCAGAGAGCAGTTACGGCGACGGTTCGCCTCCAAAGGGTACTTATGACGATGTTTCGGTTACCCACCTCTGGCTTATAAATAGCCCATTCCATCATAAGTTCCTTTTGCTTTTTCTTCTGCTCTTTTCTCTGCTTTGCCCCTGTTCTTGCACTTTCTTGCTTTCTGTGGCGGAGCTACCTTAATCAGAGCTTTTTTCCAGCCAACTTTCACGACGGCGTCCTCAGATTTTGGCAAATCTTTCGGTGGGTTTTTGTTTTCCAGAGCGTTTTGATCCCTCTGTTCTTTTGAGTTTTTCTCTGGAAACTGTTTTCTTCCGTTTTCAAACTCGTTTTCATGTCGAAAATGCCCATTCCTGAGAGCTGGCAGCCTCTTTTAGCCCATCCTTGTTGCACCACCCCTGCAAAGTTAGAGAGGTGGAAGAAAAAATTCTTTCTTCCCTCTTACGCCATTACTAGGCTGCCTCGTTCTAGCCATTATGCTTTTTCAAACCATAGTAAGGAGGTAACTGTTTTTCGAGCCCAGCTGAAGGCCGGTCTTCGGTATCCTCCCCCGAAGATGGTGTGCGAGTTCTGCAAATTTCATGGCATTGCTGTGAACCAGCTTCCCCCGAACTCGTTCTGCTATTTTAACGCCTACCTCTGCATGTGTGGCGTCTTCGGGATAGAACCCCATTTCATAATCTTTATGCAGTACTACAAGCTCTCTGTGGTCCCGAAGGGTGGCTTCTATTTCATGCTACCTCGGGGGTCCGGGAGCAAGAAATTCATGTTCACCTTCGCCACTAAGGATAGCTGGCGGGGGTGGCAACTGGCGGGGGTGGCAACAGAAGTTCTTCTTCCTGAAGATGGACGAGGCCTGGTCGTACGTTCTGACCAAATGGGCTCAGGGAACACTGGATGTGGACGTTGTTGACCCGAGGATGCTGCTGACCCCAGAGTTGGCTCCCGTGTTCGGGGATTTCGACGCCCGCATTCGGGCTGTCTCTGACTGGGATCCCGAGGTCGCTCCGTGCGCCCTTTACCCTTTTCCAATCAACTGGAAGTTGATGACCGAAGAGGTCCTTCTGGAATTAAAGGTGGTAAAGGAGCACAAGACTGACCTCAAGATGCCAGCTCCTGCCATCGCCGGGAAGGATTCCTGGTTGGTCAAGCTTCTTAAGGAGGAAATTTCTTTCGAAAAGCTTGTCGAAAGTGAGACATCTTCTACTCCTTTGCTGTTTTTTCCTCGGACTTACGCTTATGTTTCTCTCCTTTTTCAGAGATGGGCGACGGGACTGCCGCCTATTACAAGTCCCTTTTCTCCGGCCAAGTGGAGAAGGGGGAGCAGACAAAGAAGGCGGCTTCCCGAAGGCGGAAGTCCGTTGGTGCTGGTCCCTCGGCTAAACGGGCGAAGAAGACTGTTCTTTCCTCCCCTTTGGAAAGTATTGGGGAGGGAAACGAGGACGCCGAGGTTGCTGTCACTTTGCCGCCTGATGATTCGGCCGAGGTCCCTGCTCAGGTTCCTTTCGCCGACGTCCCTCCAACCGACGTCCCTCCCCAAAGTCCTACTGCGTCGCAGGCCCTCCTTGATGTAGTGGTAGAAGTACCTTCTGCCGAGGAGCGGCGCAGGCGGAAGGGCAAGGGCATTTCGACCGAGGAGGCCGAGGACTCCGAGGACGTCGTTGTCGAGGTTCCACCAGGTTTGTTTCCAAACAAAGTGTACTTCCTTTGTTTTTTCTGGATTGTCTTCTTTGTCTTTAATCTCCCTCTCATTCTTACCATGCAGGGGAGTTGACTACCCCTGACTGGGCGGCCGAACATGCTCGGAAGCGAGCTCTTCGGGACGCCAAAATCCCGCAAGGGAAGATACCAAAGGAGCCTTTCTGGACGTTCACGGAGGACATGAATTTGTACTCCGAGGACTGTCCTCAAATGGCGAAGGAAATTTCGAAGGGGGTGCTTACTGAGGCCTCCTTCAAGGCTATTGTGGCGACCTATCCGGAGGACAACGATCTCGCCGTGAAAGTTACCGAGCATGCTGCTCAGGTATACTCTTCAGACCTATTTCCTTCAATTTTTTCCTAAGTGTTTGGCTCTTACTGACCTTGCGTTTATCTTCTTCGCAGCTGCTGGGGTATGCTGGCTACCTCCGAGTTCGGGTGGCCAGGGAGGCTGTGTTCCGAACTACGGCCTTAGATACTTTAGAAAAGGCGAAGGCCACACGCCTGGAGTTGATCGCCAAAAACCAGCAGCTAGCGGATGCTGCGAAGGAGAAAGTTGCTGCCCTTCGGGAGGAGTTCCGGAAGGAGAAAGAAGAACTTGAGAAGGACTCCTCCCAGAAGATTGCTGACCTCAACGAGCAGATAAATGGAATGCTGGCCGCCAACGAGGAGCTTCTAAAGGATAAGTCAGAATCTGACAAGATCATACTGGCGCTGACAGCTGAGAAAAACATCCTTGCAGCCGAGGTCGTGTCCTTGAAGAAGGATCCGAAGGGGAAGGAGCAGATAAAGGCGCTGGAAGAGGAGATCGCAGATCTGAAGGACGAGCTTGACGACCTCGAGCTTGAGAAGAACAAGTCTGATCAAATGGCCAAGGTTGCCTTTCAGGACGGCTTCTGCCTTGCTCGGCACCAAGTCCTCCAGAGGTTCCCAGATCTGGACCTCTCTTTTCTAGAGGCTCTAAACATTCCTGGGGGACCTCGGTGGGAATGGTCCAAGGTCGAACATTTGAACCTTCCTCCTTCAATTCCAGCGCCAAAGGTGGTGGAAAAGGGCGGGCAAGCGAGTGGGTCTCGGGACGCCGCGAACCCTTAGGCTATTTTAGGGCCCCTTTTCCTTCCCTTCTATTTTGTATTCCTTCTTCGGGCACTTCTTTATTGTAAAGCAGCTTACTCCTTAATGAAGACTTTTTTGGCTAAGTGTTTCTTCAAGTTTCTTTATTTTCATTGCCTCGAACGCATTTGCTCAAGAGACTTCGGAAAACCTGCAATCAAAGAAACTCTTTTACCTTCCCTTGGCCGAGCCTGTTCACTCCAGAGGCTTTTTGGAAAGTCTGAAGAATTTGACTAAGTCTTTTTGCATTTCCATTTTGTCCCGAACACATTCGCTCGAGGGACCTCGGAAACCTTTCAGTCAAAAATTTTCATTTCCCCTTGTCCCGAGCATGTTCGCTCAAAAGACTTAAGAAACCTTTTGCGAGATTTTTTATTTTCCATCCTTCCCGAGCTTGAAGGCTCAAGGGACTTTGGAAAACTGTCTCTGCGCTTATTACGGCGAGTACCGCTGAGAGATTTTTTCCCATCTTTCCCGAGCGTGATGGCTCAAGGGACTTCGGAAAGTCATATCTGTGTTCGTCGCGAGCATCTTCGCGGAATTCTGTACAATTCTGCACTTAAGAAATTTTCTCAAGATACTTCTGTACTTAGAATATTTTTCGTACAGTATGATTCCTTCGCTCAAGCTTAGGCGTAGAATTTTTTCAAGGCGTCTGAATGCCAAGTGTTTTTCAATTCTACGCCTTCGGCATCGCCAAGTTTGTACACGCCTTTTCGTACTTCGGCGAGGACCAGATAAGGTCCTTCCCAGTTTGCGCGAAGTACTCCGTGGGATGGCCTTCGGGGCGCAAAGTCAGCCTTTCGGAGAACGAGGTCTCCTTTCTTGATTTCTTTTGGCCTGGCCCGTAAGTTTATAGCCGCGGCCACTCTTTGCTGAAAAGCTTTTCTTCTCAGCTCGGCTATTTCTCTGTGTTCGCCGACGAGGTCGAGCTTGGTTCTGAGGCCGAGGTCGTTTCCACCTTCATCAAATACTTGCACTCGTACTGAAGGTTGAACTATCTCTATTGGGATAATAGCCTCTGTTCCGAAGACGAGTGAGAAGGGAGTCTCCCCTGTGGCTCTTCGGGGCGTCGTTCGGTAACTCCATAATACGCTTTGGAGTTCTCCTGGCCATTTCCCCTTGGCCTCCCCCAGTCTCTTTTTCAGGCCATCTTTTATGGTCCTATTAGATACTTCCACCTGCCCGTTGCTTTGGGGGTGAGCTACTGGGGCGAAGTGCATTTTTATTCCGAGGTCGCTGATAAATTCCTGGAATCCTTTGTCTATGAATTGGGATCCATTATCAACCACTAGTACCCTCGGTATGCCGAATCTGCATACTATGTTCTTCCACACAAACGTTTGCACTTCTTTTGCCGAGATAGTTGCTAGGGGTTCTGCCTCGACCCATTTGGAGAAATAGTCTACTGCTACCACGCAGAATTTCACGCCTCCGGGGGCTGAGGGGAGTGGCCCAATAAGGTCTATACCCCAGACAGCGAAGGGCCAAGGATAGTCTGCCGAGGTTACCATTTCCGAGGGTGCCCTCTGGATGTTCGCATGTCTCTGGCAACTTCCGCATTTTCGGACGAACTGCCTTGCATCCTTTCTCAGGGTAGGCCAGAAGTATCCTTGGTGAAGTATCACCGCCGCAAGGGCATCAGTTCCAATATGTGAACCACACATGCCTTCGTGGACCTCTTCAAGGACCATTTCAGTATCCTCTTCATCCACGCATCTTTGCAGCGGGTTTGCATATCCCTGTCGGTTTAACTCTTCGCCAATTAGGAAGAATCGGCCAGAGCGTCTTCGCAATCTTGAAGCGTCGCCGAGGTCTTCGGGTAGCACATTTTCTGCGAGGTATCTCTTTATGGGATCTTTCCATCCTTTTCCCGAGGTCACTATGCTCAGCACTGAGATGCTCGAGTGATCTAGCACCTCGGTGTATGTTTTAGACTTCGCCAAGCAATCTGCCTCAGTGTTATTCCGCCGAGGTACATTTTCGATCCGTACGGCGTCAAACTCTTGGATGAGCTTTGCTACCAGCTCGTGGTATTTTGCCAAGGTTGGGTCCTTCGCCCCATAATCTCCTGCCGTCTGCCGAACTACCAGCTGGGAATCGCTGTGAGCTTTTAAGTTTCTCACGCCAATCCTTCTGGCCAAGCGTAATCCCGCTATGAGGGCTTCATACTCAGCCACATTGTTAGTGACGCTGAAGCTGAACTTGATAGCCTTCTTTACCGCTAGGCCTTCGGGTCCTCTGATAATTACTCCAGCTCCCTGGTGTTCGGATCCCGAGGCTCCGTCAACATGCAAGGTCCACTCTGGCTCACCTCCGTTTGGATCCAAATGGCTTTCCTTAGTGGTGGGTATTTCGGCGATAAAATCTGCCAGTGCTTGAGCTTTTATGGCCTTCCGAGGTTCATATATGATTTCGTGTTCGCCAAGCTCTATGCACCACTTGGAGAGCCTTCCCGAATGATCAACTTTTTTCATAACATCCCGTAGTGGTAGACTACTTCGGACGATGATGGGGTGAGCCTGAAAGTATGGTCGCAGCCTTCTCCCTGCAAGCACCAAGGCGTATATAGCTTTTTGAAGCAGAGGGTACCTGACTTCGGCGCCATGCAGGGATTTGCTGACGTAATAGACTGGCCATTGCTTTGGCCCTTCTTCTTTCACGAGGACCGAGCTTACAGCTTTCTCCGTGACGGCGAGGTACAAAACGAGGGGCTCTCCCTCCCGAGGTTGTCGCAGAGTCGGCAGGCTAGCCAAGTAGACTTTGAGTTCTTCCCAGGCCTTTTGGCAATCTTCGTCCCAAGGACGATCATGCCTTCCGAGGTCGCCTTCCATCTTTGCTGCCTTTGTGAGGACTTTGAAGAAGGGTCGACACCTATCTCCGTACCTGGAAGTAAACCTGCTCAGAGAGGTTATTCTTCCGGTGAGCCTCTGCACGTCTTTAACTGTGGCAAGAGTTCGGAACTCAAGCAGCGTCTTAATCTTCTCGGGATTAGCGTCAATGCCTCTTTCGGATACCATGTATCCAAGGAATTTTCCTGAGGTTACCCCGAAGATGCATTTTTCAGGATTGAGCCGAATCCCGAAGGCTCTGAGCTTTTGGAAGGTTTCCTCTAGGTCTGCAACGTGATAGCTAGGCAGTTTGCTCTTAACTATCATATCATCAACATACACCTCCATGTTTCTCCCCATTTGGTCTTTAAAGACCTTGTTCATCAACCTTTCGTAGGTGGCTCCTGCATTTTTTAGCCCGAAGGGCATTCTGACATAGCAGTATGTTCCTCCCTCCGTGATGAAGGCGGTTTTTTCTTCATCTTCGGGGTCCATCCTTATTTGATGGTAGCCACCGAAGGCGTCTAGGAAACTAAGGAGCCCATACTCAGTAGTTAAATCTACCAGTTGATCTATTGGCGGCAGAGGGTATGAGTCTTTTGGGCAAGCATCGTTCAGGTTTCTGAAGTCGATGCACATCCGAAGTTTGCTGCTACCTTCTTTTGTGGCAATGACCACGTTGCTTAACCATTCGGGGTACTTCACCTCCCTGATGACTTCGGCGTCTAACAGACGCTGGACCTCGGTTTTGACAAAGTTGCTCTTGTGGGTCGAGATGCTTCGTTTCTTTTGCCGGACAGGTTTTGCTTTCAGGCTTACTTTGAGGCTGTGCTGTATTAGGCCGAGGTTTACCCCTGGCATATCTTTTGGCGAGTAGGCAAACAGATCTTTATTTTTCAGCAGAAAGGATACAAGGTTTTCCTTCTCATCTTCGGCCAAGCTCTTCCCTATTCGGGTAGATTGTCCTGGGATAAGTTCTACTGTTTCCATTTCCGCTTTTGCGAGATCTTCTTCTTTCCCTTTTTCTGGCGCCTTAGCCTCCATTGTTTGTGCAAAGTTGCTCGCCGGGGCCTTTCGTGCTTTCACAAACACCTTTCTCACCTTGGCCTGGTCTATGAAGATCTCTGCATCTCCATCCTTGGTGGCGAATGTGACGGTCAAGTACTTCACATCAGGGCGAATGTGCAGGCTTCCCTGTGTCTGCCTTCCAAGGATGGCGTTGTACGAGGACGGGACATCAATGACGATGAACCTTGCCATTGTGGAGGCGTACAACTCAGCTGCTCCGTCTACCGAAGTCCCTTTCATCATCAGTGGGAGGTCGATCCATCCGAGAACAGGCAGTTCGGATGGTCCGACCCCGAAGGTGGGCGAGGTGACTGGCTTAAGTTCGCTGCTGGAGATGCCCAAGTTCGGCAGTAAGTGCGAGAATAGGACGTCCGCATTTGATCCGTCATCAAGTAGCACCCTTTTGACGTCCCAGTTCCCTATCCTCGCCATGATCAGCAGTGGATCGTCGTGGGGGAAGACGATGGTGGATCCATTTTTGCGGGCCAGCTTTTTTGCTGGATTTTGATATTCCGTGATTGCAATTTCTCTGACCTTTCGCTTTCTTTCCGAGGATGGGAGCCCCGTGGTGATTGTTTGGATAACCCCTGCCGGAGGTGGAGGGCGCCTTTTTGGACTTCGGTTTCTCCGCCTGTCGGAGTCATAGTCCTCATCTTCGGCCCTTTCTTCCTCCATTTTTCTGCCTTTCGGGGATGGCATCCTCAGGTATTTCCGAAGTTGGCCCTGTTTTATCAGCGACTCTATGTACTTCTTCAGCTGGAAGCAGTCTTCGGTGTCATGACCGTGGTCGCGATGAAACTGGCAGAACTTTTTTGCATTCTTCTTATTATCGGCGGTCATGGCCCTTGGTCGCCGAATCTGCGTCCCTTGCCTTTCCAGCGCCATGAGAATGTTGGTCCGTGTAGTGCTCAATGGTGTGAAACTTTGGGGTTTCCTTCCCCGCATCCTCCGAGGTCGTCCTGCTTGTTCGGTCGGATGCCGAGCTTGTTGATTGGACTCTTCGGCGCGGTGGTGATCAGACTTCGGCCCAGCCATTCTTAGTTCTTCGGCGGTCATGTGCTGTTCTGCTCTTCGGTAAAATTCTCCGAGGGTCTCCGGTGGGTCCTTTGAGAACTCGTAGAATAGCTGTGAGTCTCGCCGAAGGCCCCGTGTCATGGCAAGAATGCGGATTTCAGGCCGGAAGTCTGGGACGCTCAGAGCTTCCCTATTGAATCTTTCGACATAGTCTCGGATGGTTTCTCCGTTCCTCTGCTCTATGTCGAACATCTGGACAGGCATCTTCGCAGTAGGTCGGCTCCCAATGAATTGCTGCGTGAAGGCCGTGGACAACTCCTGGAACTCAGTAATGGTCCCTGAAGGCAATGAATTGTACCATGCAGTTGCTGGCCCTGTGAGGGTGACTTCGAAGCACTTGCACATGGTAGCGTCGTCAGCACCGTGCATTATCATGCTGCGTCTGTACTTCGTCAGATGGGCCTGTGGATCAGTACGGCCATCATAAATCTCCAACCGAGGTACTCTGAAGTCACCTGGCATGGCTGCCTCAACAACGGCCTGAATGAATGGGGAGTCATCTTCGCAGCATGTTCCCGAGAGTCTGGCCCAAACGGGTTTTCTGGCCACTTGTTTCTCCACCCTATCTATCCGTGCTAATATCCTCTCCATAAGCACTGTGGCACTAGGCCCTTCTTCAGGGAAGCGAGGTTGCCGGCGCCTTTTCGGGGGGCGAGTTCGGCACTGAGGGGACAGGGACCTCGCCTCAGGCAGCGAACTTCTTTGCTGCAAGACCCTCGGTCGCTCAGACCTCTTCTGCCCCACAGGCTGTTTCCCGAGGGGAGTATTTTCTGTGGACGATTCTTCGCGCGGATCTCCGCTTCCCAAACTGCAATGAGTGGACTTCGGGCTTCTCTCCCGAGGGCGTGCTGGTGAGGGAAGTCTCTGGGCCTGTGCTTGCTGTGGCCATCTTCGGTCGATCTGCTGTGTCATTTCAGACACGACCGAACGCTGAAAGTCTTTCAGGAAGCTCATAGTGATTACTAGAGGGCGGTCTTCCTCGGGCACAGAAGTCTCTGGGAGTGTTTGCTCAGCAGCCGGTTGTGTCTCAGGCGCGGACGGGGACTTTGGGAGCCCCTTGTCCTTAGAACGCCGAGTTTCAATGACGGCGATCTCAGAGCGGGTTCCCACAGACGGCGCCAAATGATGGCGTGGAGCCTCATCGTTTATAGTCATGGTGACTGGTGGAGAGACTTCTGGGAGGAAGAACGCCTGGAGGATGGATCGCCCAAGGGAGTGTGCCTGAAAGCTCAGAAACAAAGGGTTAGGAGGCCCCCGGAGTGTTTTTCCGGGGGGGGAGCCTCCGACGCCCAAGTCAGTGGTTGGCTGAGAAAAAGGCAAAGGTAATAGCACACAGGGCTGAAGAGTCTTGCCTGGTAATTTTCTCAGAGTGTGGGAGCAGTGTTTTGCCAACCAACCTCCTGCCAAGTATTAATTCCTGGTATTTATAGGAGTGCCTAGCCCGTTCAGATCGCGACACGTGTTCGGTCGGATGTTCCTGAATTTCTGGGCGTAGGAGACAGATAGCTGGTAGCAGGTTGCCTTGAGCCATGTGCTGAGATGGGCCATGATGTGATTCTGATGGCATCCGTGTGTCAGAGCGCCTTTTGAGGCGGCCTTGTGACGTCTGTGAAAGGACGTGTCAGAGGCTTCCTTAAATGCTTCCATAAATGCTCCTGCCGTACTCCCGAGGTCCCTGGGTGAGGTCGTCCTTTGGTACGGACAGAGCCTCTTCGGGAAACAAGCCCTCAGTTCGGGGGTTCCCAGTTTCAGGGAGTTCCGCCTTCGGGGATATCATGTTCGGCTCGCTATGTCTGGTGCCGCTTTTCCGAAGGCGATCTGTTCACAACCTTGGGGGGGCAAGTAGTGTCCTCGGGTTTTCCTGGCGTGCCGGGCTCGGAGCTCTTCGGCTATCTCCCGAGGTGCATGATCACACCTTTTCTCGGGCAGCGCCAGCTTCTTCTGGCCATTCTTGTGGCAGGGAGTTCGGCCAGATAGAGGTGATAGCGTTTGGCTATCAGCTATCTAGAGAATGTGATTCAATGCGATTTGGTGAGGCAATATGAAGAACGTGATTTAAGGCTAGAGAAACGGGAGAATGAGAGTGACTTAAGGCTGGAGAACGCTACCTCAACCAACGGTGGTGTGGCGAAGATGGCGATCATGGCTCGACAGCCAGATGGCAAGGCGATCTTGGGTGTCGCCTCCGAGAAGCTCTTTGTTTCTAAAGTGGCCGATCCATTTTTTATTCCATTTCCTATTGTTTCGATTCAATTTCCTTTTGTTTTTAATTTGATTTCCTCTTCTTTTTTATTATGGGTTTTGATTTTGTCTATTTTATTTGATTATGATCTGATTCTAGGTTTTTGATTCGATTTTGTCTTTGATTTGATTTTTATTTTGCTAGTGAGTGAGAACCCAGGTGATGAAGGGAATAGAGTTAGGGAGAAGGAGTAGAGTGAGAGGGATAGAAGTTGGGGGGCAAAGTTATCAAACAAAGAAAGTTAGGATAGTAAAATACAATTCTTTTTTTTTTTTGTCTTAACGATCCTTAATGATGTTACTTTGTCATGGGGTAACTGTAGATATTTAAAACATGAAGGACAAACTGTTGGTTTTTCTATACCTCAGGGGTTTGTTGTAATTTTCTCTTTAGAATTTGTGGATTTTGTAATTTTCTCTTTAGAATTTGTGGATTTCCGTAATGCCTTATTTCTTAATTAGCCCCTGAACTATAATACATATGATACTTTGGCCCTTAACTTCAATAGATCTTTTGGATTAATGGATTATAGGTTATAGTATGAAACAATGAGGTTTTCGCTCTCTAGCCCAAGCTATGTGATCTTCCAAGGGGCAGCTGGGCTCAATTTTCAAAGTTTAAAGGCTTTAGGGAAACTTAGTTCAGCGGCCGAAAGGTCCAAATCTTATAGTTTAGGGGTCAATAGGGGATGTAACCAAACAACAATCTACAGGTAAGCTTTTCATTTATGTATTGTTTCAATCATTCTTTTTCATGTAATCTTTGTAGCAATCAACTCTGTATTATCCTATCCCATAATCTGGTTCATAATATTGTGACTGATGTCCCCAACTGTTAGCTACCTTCACTAGCATAAGGGAATATCACCCGGGCTCGAATCTCATCCCACTTGTTCCGTACCATACAATGTCATTTGTTTTGATCCGGTTACTTTCTGAGTCATGAATAAGTTAGCACTTGCTTTCTTAAATGTTATATAAATACTTTCTTTAAATTCTTTACTTATATATTTGATTTTGAGTATCAAAATAATACTTCATCTGTTTTATAAAAATTGATAATTTTTTTAATACATATTAATATAAATATGTTTAAGTCAAATTTCAATAAAAAAAAGGTAAAACGGTCAATTAATACGAGGCGTAGAGAATAATAATGATGATGTTGGTTAACTCACATCTATCGCCTAAACTATCACAAATTTGATCTTTTGATCACTGAACTAAAATAATTCCAAAATCCCCAAATTATCAAAATTGTGCCCAATTGTCCCTAGATAATTAAATATATAGGGCGGTGATCATTGCCATGGATAAGTGGGTTTTGCGTAGCTTGGAGTGGGGAATAAAAACTCCATTAATGTTTTTATAGTGCAATTTTACTACATAATTGAATCCCCCTCCTTCAATTTCAAGGAATTTTTTTTTCATTAAAGTTAGAAACACAGTTTTGGAGTAAATATGACGAGTCCATGGTTATGAAGCAAGGCTTTAGAATTTAGATTGGAAGCTACTTCGAAGTGACACCATTTATGGCAATCAAGGGAATATATAATTGGACACAACTTTGATACTTTAGCAGTTACTTGAGAATTGATTTTAGTTCATAGCCCAAAAAGTCATATTTTGTGATTGTTCAATGGCCAGGATTTAAGTTGGAAGTTGTTACTCCACCAAAGTTTTGGCACTTTTTCTAATTCTTTGTGTACCAAAATGTTTGTCTCCTTTAATTATTTATAGATTTTTCAAATTTTTTTTTATTCCCCCTTAATAGCTAATATATGTGAAAGTAGGAAGGAAATACAAATTTAGACTGGATTTCAAGCTTTTGATTTGATTGAAACTTACTTATAAGATTTGCATTATTAGACATAATTTTGGGGGGGTATGATCCAAGATTAATGCAATAATGTCTGAATTTTCAAAAGAATGTAAAAATAATTGTGTTATTTGCCAATAATGATATTGGAAAAGAATATACAACATATATGCTTATATCTCCCAATGTTGATACTTTTGACAAAAAAAAAAATTGAACAATGACAAACATATTCAAATATATGGAGTATATATTTATGTGTTGTGGCAAAGAGATCCCATAAACTCAATTAATTTAGAAAATTGTTTGATCTTAATTATAATGAATTTGCTTGAGCAGATGAGTTGATCCGGAGATATTCTCCCCAGATTGACTTTGTGCTTCTAAAGTACTGTTGGTTGGGAAGTTTCTTTCTCTTGAATTGTCTGCACATAATTAATCAAGTCTAGCCCTAACTATTAACTCCTCGTCAAATACCTATCACTAACAAATCTCGTTAGTCAAATCCAATTTCGAAGAGTGAAGGCAAAACCCAAGTATAAAATATTCCCATTCTCCCTAAATTAATGACGACGGATCAAGTTCCGTAGCAGCAACCCCTTCCATATTTTATAACTTCTCATTCCCAGTTCCTCCCTTACACTTATATAGAGATGCAAAACTGTACTACCAAAACAAATCCTTGTACATATTCTACAATAACAACCAAAGAAACAGGAAGAAGACGAAGAATAAAGCGAAGATGGAGAAACTAGGGCACCAACTGAAGTCGAGTAGCAAGATAGAGAAGACGAACGAAGTTTTAGGCAACCTAATCAAGCTCCTCCCGACAGGAACCGTGTTCTTGTTCCAGTTCCTGAACCCTGTCTTGACCAACAACGGCCAGTGCCACCGCTTCAACCGCCTCCTCACCACCGCCCTTGTCAGCTTTTCCGCCTTCTCCTGCGCCTTCTCCTGCTTCACCGACAGCTACAAAGGCACCGACGGGCTCATCCACTACGGCCTCGTCACCGTCTCCGGCCTCTGGCCCCACCCATTCTCTGGCCACATCAACATGTCGCGTTACCGGCTGACGTTGGCTGATTTCGTCCACGCCACGTACTCGGTTGTGGTGTTCGCCGTCGTCGCTCTTCTGGACTCCAACACCGTCGGCTGCTTCTATCCGGAACTTGTGTCTTCCCAGAGGCTTCTTACGAAGATCTTGCCGCCGGTTGTCGGTGTCATTACCGGGTTGGTGTTCATGGCTTTCCCCAACAAGCGCCATGGGATTGGTTATCCCGCGAGTAGTTTTAAGGGGCAGGTGGCGGGCTCGGGTGAGGACGACCCTTCTTCGTCGTTAGGATGAGCAGTACTAGTGCTTATTTGTGCATCCTGAAATATTATTCATCCTGATCATGGAAAAAGCTGTTATAACTCACTTCTTTTTGTGAACCCAAATTAAAATGAATAACACAATTAGTTTCGACAAGATATATATAATACGGAAGTTACCTTATTTAAAGATAATATCCAATCTACTGTTGGGTGTAAGTTGCTTTGATACCTAAGAGACCTACGACTAAAGATAAGTTTACTGGTCAAAGAGTTGTGTTTATTGAAAATACTTCGATGCTTAAGTTAGAATAATCGCTAAGCAATTTATGTGTAAGAATGATAATAATATGAGGAGATAACAGTTCGCCAGTAAGAGGTGGTGAAAAGCTTACGTATATATTTGAATGAGGGAGTGGGAGATCTACACTATATATTGATAGCATAATAAGAAATACAAAATACTTATTGTCCCAAACTCTGTGTGCCTGAACCTTTATCTTTATATCTTATCTTTTACATAATTGATGGCTTCTATTTCATACAAAAAATCTTGACATAACTTCAGCACTAAAAGCTAGAAATTAATGCCACTAATAAATTATATTGACTTGTAAAAAAGGGGAGGAGATCAAGCTGCAGGATCTGCAATTATAAATTCAAAATTAAGATCAATGAGAGTGAAGCAAATAGCTAGAGTGGCGAACCTCATTGCAACAGCATTAATTTTACCTCAATAGTTAAAGTCTTGGTCCAGTGATTAAGACTTGTGATTGCTATTAATAGATTCAAGGTTCAATAGACTACTCTATGTGAAAAAAAAATAATAATTTTACCCTTTTCTATAGAACTTTAGATTTAATTTCGACCAAATAGATATGAGGAAAGTCAAGAAAGTAATTAAACTGAAAAAAGTTGACGTTGATTGGTGAGCTTAGCATTTCATAACAAATTCAGTGGTAAAATTGAGCTTTATGCCAACAATGTAGTGGCGGGCAAGCTCAAGCAAAGCAATTATCTATTCATTAAGAAAAAACAAAAAGAACAAAGAAATGCACGAAGCAATTATGATAACTTGGTTCATCTCTCACAGAAAAAACAAAGCGAATGAAACCGCCCCTTGGACCATGTTCGCTGTCGGAGTCGGATGAAGTGCTGGTCTCAGAATCCCCATGAGGTCCCCCTGGCAATTCATCTTCTCCTAACAGGGACGGTGTTGCTGCTACCCCCGAGTGACGATCTCCGGAGGGGCTCAATGGTCCGGACTCTTAACGTTATACACGATAAAACAATGAAAAGGCATGAGAAATCCAAGCGTAGCGAAGAGCAGGAAGGTGGCAAGGAGGTAAACATATACTCCCTCCGTTCCAGAAGTTCTAATACAGTTGACTTTTTTGTTATATTTTGACTTAATTTTAATTATATTATTGTTTATTAAAAAAAATTAAAAAAAATATATTTAGAAACTACATATCTTGAATTATCATTCATATACAAAGATTTTTTATTTATATATTAAAATATTAAAAATAAAAAATCCTAGATTAATTACAAAAAATAAATGGAGCACAACTTTTGGGACGGAGGGAGTATAACATTTCTTGTTCGCCTACCAAGTGATTGAAAGGAATCAGAAGAGGCAGGTTCTGGTATTGCCACAACAGGCGAATCCACCTTCTCTTTCTCATGTTTGGCTTTGGCATTGTCGCAAGAACCATGGCTGCGGACGTGTGGCACATGCCCACGAACCGAGGAAATGATTACGTTGAACGAAAACATTCATTATAATTGTATTAAACTGTAATTAATTAGATATTGATCAAGTGTCGTTGGATATGATTAATCAGCGGAACCAGGAAGAAGAAGAAGGAGGAGGAGGTTCAGGGACATGTTCAATGGAAATGTGAGACAGAGTGGCGGTCCAAGGGAAACAAGAGACAGGGACCAAGGCCGAAGTTGCGGTTGGCAGCGTTTCCAGTTTCTGCTTTCTCATAATAAATTTTTCATACCTCTATTAAGTGCTCCTGATTGGCCCTTTTTTTTTTTTCTTGTCTTTTATCCTTTTTGCCTTTTGTTGGCTGAACTGATTCACCAACTACGACGTATAAAAACTGTTTTGTTTATGAGGATGTACAAGGTTTAAATCTATTGATGTTAATTCATCCATCCATAAAATACGGGGAAAAACAAGATTTTTTTTAAATTTTTTCATGAACAATAAAACTACAAAGTAACCCAAATTAGCTTGAATTCTTATTTTTTTTTTCCATGGACAATGAATTTTCTATATTGAATGGAATTTAAAAATAAAAACACCTCTTATAGAATTTCACTTCCATTTTTTTGGTTAATTCAATTTAAACCGAACTGAACCAAAATATTTCAGTTCGATTTAAATTCACTTTTATAGACTAATTCGGTTAATTCGGTTTCTTATCATTAAAAACCAAAAACTGAATAATTCGATTCAATTTAGATAAAAAAAACTGAATAATTACCCCTAGTCACCCGTGTCTTCTCACTATATATATGAATTGTATTTGGCATTTTAAAACTAAATCATAAAATAATGGAGCTTGTGATTGTAACTAAGAAATCCATGATTCAATCCCTCACTCCCTCTTAACTTGTCACATATATACCTAAAATTATAACTATAACTGGAAATTGTCTACTCAAGTGAATATGTGTTGACTTTTTCTTTTTCCCCACATGTGGTGCGCATCTCTTCTCCTTTTTCCCTTATTTTTTTATTCTTTCTCTTTCCTATTTCCTTGTTTTTTTTATCTCTTGTTGGTCCAACTTGGCTTGTGGTGGATTGCGGCAAAATTTGAAATTTGGTGAAAAGGAGGCTGGGGCAGTGCCGAATTTGGCTTGAAGAAACGCGTTGTTTTTTCTATAAATAGTCATTCGTTCCCTCTTTTAGAGCTATCCCGATAGCTCACTTAAAATTTGTAAAGAGTAAAAGAAAATTGTAAGCGAGAGATTTATGTTTAGGGCGTGACAAGATAGTGAGATAATTTTTTAGGGTGTTTGAAAAATACTTGAGTGCCATTATTTTGTGTTTATCTCATACCTTTAGAATTTTTATCTGGAGAAGACTCTCTCTCTCTAAGTATACTATTTTTATAATGAAAGAAAATCTTGAAGTTTGTCCCGTGGACATAGCCCTAAATTAAGGGTGAACCACAGAAATTTTCTGATGTCATTTTTACTAATTATCTTACGTTCGAAGTCTTATGCTCTTGAGCAGACTGTGAGTATATCAAAATATCATCAATGAAGACTTCAATAAACTAATCTAAGAACGGTCTAAAAATCCTATTCATGGCTTCCATGAATACTGCCGGCGCATTGGTCTCACTGAACGACATAATTGTATACTCGTAGTGTCTGTATCTTGTCCTGAAGGCAGTCTTCGAGATATCTTTCTCCTTAACTCTGATCTGGAAGTATCTAGATCGGAGGTCAATCCTAGAGAACACCTTCACTCCTCTCAATTTGTCAAACAGATCATTGATCCTAGGAAGCAGATACTTGTTCTTGACTGTTACTGCATTCAACTTTTTGTAGTCGATGCATAGTCTCAAAGTTCCATCCTTCTTTTTCACAAACAACACCAAGGCTCCATTTCAAGCACTGACATTCGGTAAAGAGGTATTAAAATTGGTTTTGCTCCAGGTTAGAGGTGAATGGAAAACTCAGTGTCCTTCTTGGGTGGTAACCCAGGCAACTCCATTGGAAACACCTCAAGAAACTGATTAGCGATAAGAATTTCCCTAAGTTCTTTATGGCCACCCCATTCAAAGCATGATATTCTTCTTCATTGACTATGGGGATGGAATCCATAAGTCTAAGGTGCAAACTCTTAGCGCTCGATGCTAACCCTCATGTACAAGTCACTTTAGCTCTTTGAGCATCAGTAATGTTGACCGAGTGACTAGCATAGTCAATTTACACCTTGTGCTTGCTTAGCCAATCCATTCCCAACATTAGGTCATAAGACCTCATGTCTATAACCTATTACTCATAAGAGAAGTTATGGTTATCTAACTGCAAGGGATACCTAGAAACCAACTAATTGGTCACAATAAAACTCATCCCTATAGTTCTGATAAGTTTCAACTCACTAGAGATTTCACACTGCAATTTAAGTCTATCTACCGAGGCAGACGATATCACAGAAAGAGTAGCTCCAGTATCAAAAAGTATTTTCACACCACCATTCTGGAATGTAAAGTTACCTCGAATGGCGACTGGCTCTTTGGTCACTTGACTAGCCAAGGCGAAGACCCTTGGCTCAATTGCTGCTGCGGCCACACCAGTTCAATTTCCTATGGCAAGAGGTACAGGGGGTAGATTTCGAGGCAGACCCGACAAGGGTTGAGCTTATGGGCATTCCTTAGCCCAATGACCACTCTGACCGCAGTTATTGCAAACATTAGTTCTTAAAGTGCATGGCTTCGTGCCATGGAACCATCTACAGTTAGGGCACAAGCCCCCTTTTCTCATCTTGAAAGGACCTTGGCTCTCGGCCATCTTTCCTACTATAGGACGTTTCCCAACACTTTTCCCTAGGTTGGATGGTCCAACCTCCACCCTCTTGCTCTGAATTCTTGAGTCTTTGTTCTCTATCTCTAATTCCAATGCCTTCTGAACCACTTGACAATAGCTTTAAATATCCACTATCCCCATATACCTATGAAGAATGGGCTTAAGGCATTGGAAGAATTTCTTGGCCTTCAATTCATCGTTACCAATCATATAAGGAGCATACCGAATGAGTGAGTTGTACCACTGCTCATACTCCTTCACAAATATCTCCCTTTGAGTGAGATTCTCAAATTGAATCCTCCTTTGATCTTGGGTAGCCTTACTAATGTATTTTTGTTGAAATTGATCTCAAAGTCCGACCACTTGAGCACCTTTTTCTTGTGCTCCGGTCGATTGCCATTGCTTTCTTTTAGCATCTCCAATACATCATCCCTACATAAGCTAGCCCTCCCTTTAAAAAAGAAAGGTACCAAGGCCATTCTCTGTTCTGACTCATAGCCTCCACAAGTAAAAAGTCAATTCATGCTAGACAACCAATCCTCTACCCTTTCGGGGTCACCGAACCCATTAAAACTTGGTGGGTCAACCATTTTGAACTTCTCAAGTAACCTCATTTAATGTGGAGTTTCTCCCCTCCCTGGAACCTCCATATCACCTTACTCCTCCTCATGCTCATAAGCATGGTCTTGTCTTTCATGAGCCCTAGGCACTTGCCAATAGTCGACATGCCTTTCTTGACCTTGGAATAAGTCATTCTCTTGGTCATCAACTTCCTGTACGACCATTCTATTTTCCTGGTTTTGAAATAACTCATTCATTATGGTGGTCATGCCTTGTGCCACTTGTACCAAGGTCTATGTCATCTTCTGAAACACCTTGGATATCTCATCCAACCTTGCCACAATTGGATCACTAGAACCATCACCAGGTTCCCTAGCTCTTCTAGAAGCTCTTGACCTAATGTCAACCATAACAACCTGCAACCAAAGTTAGACGACATTCCACAGATGTTAGTTAGTATAAACTATCTTAGCTCATGGACTTTAAACTAGATCTCAGCTCATAGCCTCCAATGTTTATGAACTGTGCTTTAATACCAAACTAACATAGCTGCCCTCCAATGTCACAGTGGTTGTAATTGTCTAGTTATATATGTGCACGAATTAAAACTTCATGAAACTAGTTGATTAACCTAGAAAATGCATGATGCATACTCATTTAGCTTTGACTTGAGTACATGGAAACCATAAAACATTTACTTGGCTAAGGCACTTTTCATAGAAATCAAGTTTAAATAGTCAAAGCATATAAAATCACCATTTGTATTACCATTACTACACATATCAACTGTGTGAGGGCATCAAAGAGAAGTAGGCTAATGCTCTCACCCAAGAGCAACCATAGAGTCTAAAGCTCTGAACATAGACATAGGAGGCGACTAGGCATACAATATACACAAGCCTCTTACTGAGATCCACTAACTCCCACCTTGGAGATAAGTCCCAATGACGAGTCTCAAAAGCCTGTCCACGTACTGCTAGCCTCTGTGGCTAGGAAAGTACAATAGTTAGTACTGTTACTTCACCAAAAAGTAACTAAGAAAACTAGAATCATGTAGATTATCATAGCAAAATACCTGTAACAAAAGATTACCGCGACAACTCTCAGCAGTTATCGGGCTTAACACTGTCAGAATTTGTACAACATAAACTAGGGAGTGAAAATTCATGAATTCTTCGTAAGAGTCTTCACTTGTAAGGAAGATATTAAGGACAACACATATATAATCATATATAATCTGCTATAAGCTCATACAGCTTGATGCTAAACCTATGCGTATAAGTTTTGGTCATCTACCTAATCCTTAAACTACAAGGCAAAGCCTTGTCTACTAGCAAGCATTTTTTACTAGCCTAACTAGTGAAGTTCATCACTGGTAGTAACCTCCCTTATGTTATACAGGGGCATTATGGTTGGATTGATATTTCCTAGGTCCCGAAGAAGCCATTAGGTATACTAAGGTTTCCTCATCGATGCTTTGAACCTAAAGGTACAACTAAGGTCTCGATGGTGCTAAACCTTCCATCTTATCTAATGGTGTATTTGTTATTGCCCATCAACTAGTTTTCTCATGAGGTACATTTACCATTCACAAAACTATTAGAAAACCACTAGATCATGAGAGAGTTTTTGGATGTTCCGGAATGCCATTGTACCATTACAATCCTCAGGTACCCCTAGGACCATCCCTGCCCTCCCTAAATCCTCTTTTAAAAATCTGAAATTGTAGCTGAAAAAGGCCTTTAGAGCCTAGGCGCCAGGAAAGGTGTCTCTCAATGTTGATACTTTTGAAAAAAATTTCTAATTGCTAAGGAATTGATTTATGGGACCATTTCCACAGCCATTTGGATTTGTGTACATTTTGGTCGCAGTGGATTATGTGTCAAAATGGTTAGAAACAGTTCCTTGTCGAAATAATGATCACAAAACTGTGCTTAAATTCTTAAACGATAATATTTTGAGTCGATTTAGAATTCCTCGAGTCATAATAAGTGATGGAGGAACACCTTTTTGTAATAGACCATTTGAATCTTTATTGAAAAAATATGGTATCACACACAATGTTGCTACCCCTTATTATTCATAAATAAGTGGACAAGTAGAACTAGTAAATAGGGAGATAAAATAAATCCTTGAAAAGAAAGTCAACCCAAATCGAAAGGATTAGCCTTTGAAACTAATTGATACACTTTGGCCTTATCGCACTGATTGTAAAACTTCACTGGGTATGTTTCCTTATAGGTTAGTTTAAAAAAACCGTGTCATTTGCCTGTGGAACTTGAACATAAAGCTTACTGGGCTATTAAAACTTTCAATTCAAATCCTGATGATGCTGGTGTTTTGCGCAGGTTATAACTAAATGAGCTTGAGGAGTTGAGAAATGATGCATATGAGAATTTAAAAATATATAAAGCTAGAACCAAAGTTTTTCATGACAAAACAATCTTAAGAAAAACACTTGAGGTTGGCCAAAATGTTTTGCTTTATAATTCTCGACTTCACGTATTTCTTCAAAAATTGAAATCTAGATGAAGTGAGCCTTTTGTTGTAAAACATATTTATCTTTATGGGGTCATTGATATTGAAAATCCTAAAAATGGCAATGTGTTTAAAGTAAATGGACAAAGAGTTAAACTATTTTTAGAGACTTTTGATTTGTAGGAAGAAGTTGTTCATCTCAGTGATCCTCAAAATGACCATGGTAAGAAAATGTCAATATTTTTTTTTAAAGTCATTTTCCTTTCCTTTCTTTTCTTTTCATTTTTTATCTTTTCTGATTAAATGGTGGATATGGTACTCCGCGGCTCTCAAGTCGGTTACTTTAGTTTCTCATAATAACTGATTTCTTTCTCTCATTCTCTCAAATTTTTTTTAAAAAATGGATTCTGTCCTTTTTGCTTTGCGAAAACAATTTTCTTCTCTCCCAATGAATGTTCTTAAAAGGATTTACCATGCTAAATGTGAACGATTAAGAGTTTTGATGCACAAAGGAATCCCTGAAGATGTACGTTGGTTAATTGAAGATAAAGTCCGTTTGGCTGGTGAATTCCCAAATGAATTTGTGTTCCACATGCCTGACTTAGGCAAAAGCTCTAATGCCAAAAAATGAAGAGCAAAAAGGTTATGAGTTTGTCACAAATGTGGTCGATAGACTTGTAATACTAAATGTCGTTCTTTAGGGATGGTATCCGATAATTGAGAAGATAAAATACAATTCATTAAGAATAGCATGACTAAGAATTCTTTGGATGATATCCAATTAACTCTTGAGACGCATTCATGTGTATTAGTGTAACATGAACTTCTTGGTTTATAGAAAATTTTTCATAAAGAACGAAAGCGTTATAGTCTTCAGAATTTGACTTTAAAAGACCATATTTGCCAATTTGTAAGAAAACTGGATGGGAAGTAAAATCTCCACCTCATAGAAGGCATTGAAGCTATTACTGGACATAAAACCAAGGAAGATGTGAGCCATAGTCACAACTACTGTACATACATGATGTCATTTTTGAAAATTTTTATTTTCTTTTGATAATAATCTACCTACTCTTGTAGGTGTAATCATTGCATTATCCTTTTATCTCTATAAATGTACATTCTTTTTATTTTTCACAGGGTTAAGGATAGAAATGGAGGGAACCTCAACTCGCAGATTCTGAAATATTTTTATATTTTGTGGAGCTTTTCTTGGAAAGGATAAAGAGTTCTTGAGGGCAGCCAACCATTTTGGTAGAGTTTTAGCTGAGCGAAAAATACATTTAGTTTATGGGGGAGGCAATATCAGATTAATGGGAGGTGTAGTGCAACAGCATCTGTAAAGGGTAGCTAAATTTTGGGTATCATCCCTGCATCTTTGAAACGGATTTCTAGGGGCACAATTGGGGATTAATTAGTGGTTAAAAATTTGTAAAAGCATTTGTTACAAATACTTTGTAATTCTGATATCTTTATTGCTCTGCCATGAGGGTTTGGTATGTTGGGGGAAAATTTTCAAATTGCTTTTATTAGGGGTGATCACTATTCGGTTAAAACTAAAAAAATCAAAAACCGAAATAATTCAAATTTTTGGTTCGGTTTATTCAATTTTTTGGTTTAGTTTCGATTGAAACTGAATAGAAAGAATATCAGTTTCGGTTAGGAGTGTCGGTTATTTTAGTAACCGAAAAAACTGAAATTTTTTCATATCCTATTTGTGGTTTTGGTGGGCCAGTTGACAGGTTTGAAAGGAGTAGGGGTTGAGTAGAAGAAGAATAGAAGACTGGTGGCTTCTATTGGGGTTTACCATCACCAGAAAAAAAACAGACCAACGCTGTACATGTCTGACGCCTCGTCAGCCGTCGCCTCTGCCCTCCAATTACCTCTACCCTCCGCCCTCTGCGCTCGCCCTCTGCCCCCCAATCGCATCCACCCTCTGCCTCCGTCCTTGGACCTTTCCTAGTCTTTCTAGTCGCCTTCACCCTCGTCCCCCACCCTTCAGTCGCCTCCGCCCTTCTTCCTCACCCTATCTCCACCCTCCAGCCTCTCTCTTAGGCATAACCTTTCTCCGATAGCTGCCAGAAAATGACGGCCCCTATGTTTATCTGAGGGAGATATGCACAAACCCCAGAATTGTCCTCTATTTCTTGTTATATAATTTTTTAAGTCACCTATGTTTATATGTCTTACAGGTGAATCACTATGTTTGGATTTTACTTTATTTCAGCTATGTCAGTTCTAAACCGAACTAAACCGAATAGTTCAATTCATTTTTGCCTTGGTTTATAAGCTTAATTTGGTTAATTCAGTTTCTAACTATAAAAACCAAAAATTGAATAAACCAAAAATTTTGGATCGGTTTAAACCGAATAAACCGAATGATCAGTCCTAGCTTTTATGGCCCAACTTAATATGCACCAGAAACTCATTTAGACTGTTGAATGTTAACAATTTTTTTGCAGGTTTGTTATCTTTCATAGATCAAGCTATGTAGGACAAATTCCTCTTAGAAACGGCACAACGGATTCTAATATCTGCACCAACTGCTAAAGAATTGCTAGAGAAATTATAAGCTTTCTTTCCTGAAATTGACCCAGTAGTGATTCAAATAGACTGGATATGATAGTCTTTCCCAATCAGTTCCATCCCATAACTATCCTTTACCCTGCTTGTCGTTTTATTTTTATTAATATGTGATGAAGCACTGTAGAAGAGAGCAATCGGACTTGTGGATTTGTTTATCTTATCTTTTAGTTTTACTATCAGCACTTTTTTATTTTGGTTTAAGTTATTTCAGGGTTTTCATGTTCAATAACTACCATTTCATGTAATTTCTTCTTCATTCTTCTTATCTATATTTTGACATTGGGGAGAATGTCTTAATCTGGTTAGGGGGAGGGATAGTTAACACATTATTTTTTCTTTTAGGGTAGTTTTTTTTCATGTTGATATTAAAATCATTTGACAAAGTCCTTAGTTTAGGGTAGCTGAGTAAGGAGTAATTTTGACTCTTGAGACGCATCCTATTAGGCGTGCTAGTCATAACATTTTGGGATAGATTTCAACCCTATTTGGATGACATATCTCACAAGTAATCTATATTTTTTTTTCTTGAAAATAAAATATTGGATAAAACCTAAATATTGATTCCAAACATCCATTCCCTTGCATACTTTGTCAGTTTTATTTTCATTTTTTTTGTTTTTGTGGTAGTGTTGATTATTGATTTTTTTTTCAAGTACATGTTTGTATAATATTTGCTTGTAAGAACATTTAACATGAATTTAGGTTGTTTATTTGCATTTAGGAACCCAACTCATG
Organism: Aquilaria sinensis; assembly: GCA_005392925.1. NCBI lineage: Eukaryota > Viridiplantae > Streptophyta > Magnoliopsida > Malvales > Thymelaeaceae > Aquilaria > Aquilaria sinensis. Next base: position 44,503 of record SMDT01001455.1, on the reverse strand, counting down.
GAAATATTATCATTGGACGTATACCTTTTTAAATTCAAAATGATTGTTAATTTTTTAAAGCAGTTAAAGTATGTTACTTGTTATGTAAGGAAAATAAATAACCAGTAAGCGCTTTGAGTCCTTAGTGTTTATTAGGATGTGTGAATTTCTGTGTTGAAAGTATTTACTTTATGTTTTGCGCTAGACCTTACTTGGATGAGTGGTCTTAAGGACCCATGCAATCTCACTTCTTGCATGTAAATTGAATTAAGAATATAGCATTTTAGGGCTAAACACTTACCAAAAGGCTAACATTGTACATTATCCCTTAGTGAGCCCCCTTGAGCCTTATAGCCTAATTCTTTGTTTGAACCCTATATGTTTAACCATTTCCACTTCATTTGATCCTTTATTGTCCTAGGAACTAGTGATGCTTATCTAATTATGGGCATTAGAGAATTAAAATGAATGTATTGTTTTCAATAAAACAAAGAATAAATGTATAGGTATACTTTAGGATATGTCAGGTTACCTTTTGTTAAAATTGTCATAGTGAAAAATTTAGGGTGAGTTGAGTTTGAATCATAAAAATTGAGTGTATATCATTAGATGGTTGAGTTTTAAACAAATTTTAATTTACGGTAAAAAAAGAAAAAACCGAGACTATAAGAAAAAAACCCTCTCAAAAATAAGAAAAATAATAGAAAAAATACAAAAAAAAAAACTCTTCCATTTCATAATACTTGGCCTCTTTTTATTTTATGGAAGTTTACAAAAAAAAGTTAGTCTCTTTCCTTTTTAAGTAAAATTGTATATGCTCATACACATATTGATCCATACTAAAGTAAAGATGAAAGACATCTTCTTTTATTTTTTTTTATAGATAGATGCATAATCATGAGGCCAACTAGTTTCAAACAGAGGGGTAAAAAAAAGAAAGAAAAGAAGAAAAAAAAGTGTTAAATTCAATAAGTTTAAAACTCAACCATATTTATTCTCCAAACTCATGTGTTGATACGAAATTGTGTCTTGGGGAGGACTTTAGATACTAGAGTTGATTTGGGAGACTTTAGGTCCTGAGGGTTTTAGGTGTCCATATTTATTGTTGATTGTGTTGCTAGTTCTCTTAAGCTTCACCATTAAAAAGACTCCATCCGATTCCCGCTTTCACCAAACCCACCTTCATTACAACCTAATATAAAGACCATTAGACTTACATTTACATGCAGTTCCTTTTGGGAATCTAGTGGGGGTGAAGTTGGATTCCATTGCAAGCTCCAGATTGAGAAACACAAAGTAAGCTATTCACAAACGCACCTTAAAAATACTACAAACACTTAGGGAGTCATCCTTTACCTGTTGATAACAAGGACTTAAGTTTTTCTTCTTTCATTAATTACTTTCAATTCAAGTTTACAAGTGTTATATATTCATAACATGGTATGCTCTGAGTTGTTAGATTGTTTGTTTTGTCTATTTTTCTTAGTTTTTTTTAGGTTTCACTTGCTAAGGGCTAGCAAGAACCTGGTTGGGAGGTGTGATGAATACTCATAAGTGCATTGTTGTTAAGGGTTTAAATTTTTATTATATACGTTGAATATGATTAATTTCTTTAATTTGAATACTTTCCCACTGAGTTAATATTCACAGACTTACGATTCATACACGTATTTATTGTTCATATACTTATGTGGTTTACTGCTCAGTAATATTAAAAAAATATATTAAATAATTATTTCTTTTATGTGGGTAAAATTATCACTTGGCGACCCTTCATGAGAAAAATCATATCTAGAGTTGTAAATACTGGAACTGAATGATTCCAAATTCATCTGAAAGTCAACACATAGATCTTTAATTGTACTTTATTCTGAGAGATATTTTAATCATTTTCATGATCGAAATCTGATTATAGTTCAGACTATTCATTCTTTTGTGAGTTGAAGAGTAGTTTTGGTAGAAAAATCATAACTTGAGCTATAGACATCCGATTTGAATGATCAAGCTATTGTTCAAAGCTAAAGAAGAGATCTACAAATCTTGTGCTTTAAGGAATAGCTGATTCTATAATTCCCATAAAATCCTAAGTAATTAAGCCTCGGGCTATGAGGATTTAGGGCTTAAGAATTTTTTCTAAATTGGGAACTAAGCTCATTGAGTTTGGGAGACACTAAATTAAGTGGGATCGGGGAGTATGATGAATGTTGCACACTCTCAGAATTTAAACTTGGTTTAGGCCAAGTAAAATGATGAAAATTTAATGTGAGGGACTCAATTGGACAAAAGAAACTTTTGGTGGTTGGGCTCAATTGCCCAAATGTAAAGAATTGACGAACTAATGGGGGATTAGCCAATTTTAAATGCATTGGATGTTGGGTTTCGGGAGCCAAACAAGCACAGCGGAATTTAACTGAAACCCTCCAGGATCCAAATGAAATGGGGTAAACCGGGTGTTCAAAAATTTTCATACCTAATTTTCGGTTGAGATCTTTCACCCAACTATAGAGTCAAATCACAAAACCTGAACAGTTGACATTCAAGCTCTCTATGGTATCCACACGAGCCTCTCGAGATCACTACGCTTCCACCACGTCTCGGCAGATGCATTTTTCTTACGCTCGCAATGCTAGCTTGCGTTCTCCAAGGAATTGCAAGAGAAGAGTGAGGCTGTCCTTTTGGAAGGCTAGGGCAAGAAGCTATGAATTTCTCACTAAAAGTTGTATTTATAGTGAGACTTAACTTCTAGACCTAATGGGTTTCAAAGCCCTAATCCAATTTGGCTTTATTTTCGGGCTTAATAATGGCTCAACTCTTGGGCCCATTATTAATACGGAATTATTGTGAAACCATAACCCAAATAATTAGCCCATGCACTCTAATGATCCAAATAGCTCTATGTGTGCGACCCAATAGGCTCTTACCACATTGACAATGATCGTAAATCACATTTATGATCATAAGCAATGAGCGGTGTCTAGCAACACATCATTGCTACCCAAGTGACAGGATTGTCGATGATTCAACTAAACCTTTATGATCATCCCCGATATATGCCATTGTTCCTTTTTCCAAGATATCAAGACTAAGCACGAGACATGGAATGTGTCACTCTCGTATAGCCCAATCTTTGATTTTTTGATTACCGAGTATACCAACTTAAACTAATGACATTGATATCGTATATCAACTCATCCGAGCATGGCCATGCATTTCTAAGTCTCACTCTATCAAGGGGCCCGAAGATATCACTCCTGTTACATAGGAGGGACAAATCCCATCTTGATCATACAAATCCCTCCGCATAATATATGACATACCCAATGACCTCCTTCAAGTTCACTCAGTTATGAGCAACAAAGGAAATAATCAAAGTATGTGACTCACATGTAGGGAACCTTGATGATCTTAGGTCGAAGGACTACATATACCATGATTACTACGAGAATCACTTATAACACTTATATAATGATTCATGTAGAGTTCTCATGGTGGGTCGGTCCAGTACACAAGTTCTCCAACTTGTACCCATATGTAGACTACATATCTCATATTAATCTCCACATATGCTATTCGTTATGTATTATTGCAACCCACTCCACAATAATACTGGACCAGGGACGTTTGAGAATATTATTATTCTAGGGTTACAATTATGTTTATTATGTTACACAGAAACAAAACAACAAACATAATTGCTAGATTAATGCTGTAATAAAATATCGTAACTCAATGTGCAAAAAATACAATCATCTCATGATTGGCTTTTGGGCACAACACTAACATTGGATGCCATGGCTGCCACCTCCCTCCATTGTTCATTATTTTAATCCACCTCCCATCCAACTCATCATTTAGGATTTCTTCGTCTACCTACTTGTCCCCCCACTTTTAACAAATTCTCCAAACTTTTATCAAAGTCTTCCAATTTTTCTCCCACTCACCCCATGTGAATCATATGATCTCACTCATTCTCTCCCCTCAAATTTCATCCATAACACTCCCATTTACTTCATTTACTTCAAGTCTTGCTCTTGAATATCTTGTGTTTGAAGCTTGTGTTCTTGATATACATAAGCTTCTAAACCCTTTTAAGGCAAGGAATCAAGTGGCGGTTTAAAGAAAAGTCAAGAGGAAGCTTGGAAGAGACCAAGCAACACAAATTCGACCATACCTCATTTGTTATGGTATTATGTATTCCACCAAGTTTTTCTTGGTATATGTAAGCTTTTGAGCTATGGTAATGCAAGAATATACTTGCTAATATTTCGGCCATTGTAGGTTCTTGAGCTAGAAACCAAGTGCTAGCTACAACAAGTAAGGAAACGTAAGAAAAATAAGCTTCTAAAGCTTTCGGGAAACAAAGGTTGCAAAAAGGTTTTGGTAAGGATTCTTATACTCTTTGAGTATTCGGGCCCTTGGGTGATGGATATTGGATGCCAAGTGATCCTAGGAAGGCTACAGAGGGCTATGTTTTGTTGCTTAGGTAACTCTGTGCTAGCTAGCTCTATGCAAGCATTACCGCTAGAAATTAAGTCAGCCAACTCAATTCCCAAGCATAAACAGCTCAGATTTTAAAATGAATTAATAAAATGGTTAACCTAAGAAATGAGGAATATAGATTATGCTTGCTCTGCCCTTTGGGGGGATAAGGTGTTAAGTGGTGTGTGTGTTGTGTGCTTCTATGTTTGGTTGTGCATGCTAACACTTGATTATTATTATTATTATTATTATTATTATTATTATTATTATTTTTGTTGTTGTTATTGGTATATGTCTTGTGTTTTCTTTGTCTTAATGTTTTCTTTGCAGGAGTAGAGAATATTTGTTGCTATGTTATTCTTGGCTTTGCTAGGCTTTGGAAGCCATTGGAATCCTTACTGAGTTTATAACTAGCCAGCCCTTCTCTACTTTTGTAGGAAAAAAAGCTTATTTGAAAGGCATTAAGTTCAAGAGTATTTTATACTCTTTCTACTGGTAAAGGTTTGTCTACTTATGTATTTCCTCAATATTCTAAGTATTCTAAGTGTTATGGGTTGCTTGTGTAACAAGCTAATAAGTGTGGGCTTTATGTGCAGGACTTAGAGTCTAGATTGTGGGAACAAAGTCTCTAAGGTGAAAAATGTGTTCTTTGGCTCTTTGTATGGTTTTCCATGTTTACATATGTGATATGTTGTTGGCCTTGTCTAAGTGACCCAAATTGTGTTAAAAATAGACTTTAAGAACATTCGGCTATAATATGTGTTAATGGCTTATATATAGACTTTTGGACTTTTAGTGGTCATGAATATATTTGGGCCTAAATAATGTTGGTGATGGATTTGCATAATCGTATGTTCATAGGCCTATTCTTAATTATGAAAAACATGTGCATGATAAACAAGGTTTTCAAAGCTTGATTTGGTGTTTTGGTTGTCATGCATATGCTTGGCTATGTTGATAACGAGCTTGAAATGAACGCACAAGTTCCACATAAGTACTAGCTTGTTTCCGAGAACACAATATAAACCTTTAAGTAAATAATTAATAAGCTAGTACTAGTAATATCCTGGGAACATGCCCATATGTTTGATATTGTTTAAATGCCCCTAATATGTTTCATAGCTGCGCTTAATGATAATGGGCTTAAGCCCTTATAAAATAAGTTAATGGAATAACATGATTAATGAATTGAGGTACTAAACCTCTCTAAATGGGCTAGGGGTTAAGTTGGGCATGACAAATTCAATGAGTATGGTGGTCGAAAAATTAAAAAAAGTTGTAGCCTGTCTTTGTTGATTTGTGTTTACCTTATTTACCTAACTTTTGCTATTCTATTTTACTATTTTACCCACCCAAAACTCTATAAATAGGCACCTTGGAGGGGGAGAAGATGAAATCATTCTTGTTCCTAGGTCATTAGGCTTTTTCCAAAACCATTTTAGAGTTCTTGTATCATTTTTAGCCATTCTTCTTTGGTTTTATCTTGTTTTCAATACTGAAGCTCTGTCTGAAGTGTTTTCTTCTTGTTCTTCCTTCGATATTTCAATCTATGTTTATTTTATCTTTTTACATATTGTTTACTTTATTCATGGCTAACTAATCATCCTTTTGCTAAGATGAAAGGGTGAAGTTTTTTGTATAAAGGTTATGATTGATTTAAACGGATTTCAAAGTTAACAGTATTTTCTTTCTTAATTGATTTAACCACCCTCCTTGTTCAGTGAGAGTCTTGATTTATCATTGTTGAATAATTGGTACAAAAGTTGCTTGATTCACTCTGTAGAACATGGCTATGCCGTATATATTGGAATCTTAAGTTATTGTACTCAAACGTCGGAATAATGGATACTTGCACCCATTTACAAGTGTTGGCGTTATAAGATCAATGAAAACTAATGCTAACTCATGCCTAACAATTCTAGAATTTGATTACTAAATTCCCCAATTATAACCTTCTTTATATATGGATCCCAGTTGAGTGGCAAGATGAGCTAAAATTAATCATAACCAATATGCTAAAAGTGGATCCCCTTAACCTTGGCTATTTTTTGAAATTAAGTTTTTAAACAAAATTGTTCATATATTTTCCTCAAATCTTTCTTCACTTTTGTAATTTATATTTCTTAATTCAACTTTCCTGTGGTTTGACACTCGGGCTTCCAAGATTTTATTACTTGCGACAACCTACATTTGGGTTACAACTGATAAAGCACAGAAATTAGCCGATTTAATTTTAGGATCAATATAAAAAAGGCTTTTAACACAATCCCCAATAGGTACAAGGCCACCGAAGACACCTCGAGGCCTCTTTTGCCCTTTAAGTAAAATTTTTGCCTAGATGTTAAAAATATGAACCTTCCAAATACCATTTAGAAAATTTTCAAATTTTAGCATATTTTCTAATTTTCTACCTTATTAACATTTTGTAGGATTGTTCTAAGAAATCGCCTCATTTTGCCGTATTATTCCGTACTAGGTAAAGGGAAATAGTGAGTTATTTCTCGTTGGCCTTCTTAGGTCCAAAATAAGCATTAATCTGAATAATAAATTTTAATTAAAAAATTGGGCTAAATAAAATCTTTAAATGTGTGGGCAACATAGGTTGGGTAATTAATTAGTTTTTTCTAGAATTTTATTTTATTTTATTTTAGTTCTTTTCCATTGTGATGTAATTTTGGTTGATTGGTTACATAGTTGTAATGATGTAATATATTATGTATGTTTGGCGCTAGTATCATACTAGGATTATTTGTAACAAGAATTTAAAAGTATGTTAAAACCGCTTGAATAAACTCGTTAGTACCATGTTTAAGGCCGGTAAGACAAACACTAGTAGTACTATGTTTACGGCCAACAAGCTCGCTAGCAATATTATGAGATTGAAAGCAACCGTTAGTGGCATGTTAAGGCCATAATAAATTACTATAGGCCAGTAAATAAAGGATTATGAGCGTAAATGCTAAATGACAAACTTAGAAAGAAATTCATGAGAAAGGAGATAAACATTTATCATAAATACACTTAAAAATATATCATTGATTGTCATATCATCATGTAACACTAAGCTAAAATAACAAGATAAAAGAAATGTAATGCACTAGAATCATGACACTCTACCAAAAAGGGCTAAAATAAAATGAGCTACGGTCATGCATCAATTGGTTGTTACTTATGATTGATATTTATCATACATAAAACTGCATTGCGTAAAAGGTTTGAGGAGTAAGATAAAACATAAAGCATGCAAGGTTGGCGACGAACCATATCTACATGACCTGACAAACTGTAAATTTAGAAGAAAGGTTCGAAATGGATGATTCGAACCCGAGTAGCATGTTAAGGTGGTGATGGGCCATCCCTAGTCGTGACCCAATATTGATATAGAGTATGGAGATATAATTTGTGCACTACCAGACCATAGTTAGCAGGGGATCATGCTTATGGCTAGTATCACGAGAGGCTCTACCTCGGCGTAGGTATTCCAAGAGGCTTTGCCTTGGTGACATCCCTAGTGACACTGCCTAAGAGTTATCCCGAAAGTGGGTGATGCACACACTCACTACCTTAGATTCGTCCGACGACATTCAAGTATTGGATTAAATGATTGATCAATTAGACATGCTTTAATCGGTAAAAAGAATTATGCATATGTATATTGGTTCAAGCATGCTAGTAGGACTTTAATATTGTTGTTATGATGTTGTATAAAATTGTTCTTTAATTAAGTTATTATAACTTAAATTTTATTATTCATTGTTGTTTATTGTAAGAATATTAAGACCCACGTGATGAGCCTGATACTCCCTCCTTATTGAGCAAGTTGTACTCACCTCTCTTTCTAACATGTTTTCTTAGGTAAGTACTATGAGGAAATAGAGTACACTAAACCATATGATAATGTTCAAGATGTAGAGTAGACTGAGTGAGGGTACACTGTAGCCCCTTGAAAGTAAAACTGGCTAAGACTGGGTTTCAACTTTATGTTATTTCATTTTTAAAGAAATATATGGTTTGTTTAAATTAACACATTATTCGTATGTTAGTTTTCCTAGGATTGTCACTTAATTACTTTGATTTCATTGAATACTCTTATTGTTTTGAAAAATAAATTAAAAGAAAATTTTTTACCTTGTATTTTTTAAATTATTTTTAATTAATTGCTTAATAACTCTAGAAATTTGAGATATTTTTCAAAATTAAGATTTTTCAAAGGTATGAACCTTATGTTCTTCCTTTTAAGAAAAACCTTGAAGATACATTGCATTCATTCATTGAGAAGCAAAAGTCTATCAATGCTTAAATAAGTCAAACAATGATTGATTTGAAAGATATTCTTGCAAAAATTGCATATATACTCAACATTCAAAAGAAAAGGTAGTTTCCTTCTTAACCACAATCGAATCCCAAAGATCAAACCATGGATCAAGTGAAGTCAATCATTATACTCCGCAGTGGTAAGGTTATTGAAAAATCCATTCCTGATCCTTGTGAAAGAGACGATGAGTCAACTTGCAAGAGCAAAGAAGGGGTTGAACCTATACCAAATGAAGGACAAATTGAATCTTCACTTGTATCTCCATTTCCTCAGGCATTAACTATTCCTAAGAATGTGAATCATAATCTTGAAACTCTTGACATTTTCAAACAGGTAAAGATCAATATTCCCTTGTTGGATGTGATTAAATATGTACCTTTTTACGCCAAATTTTTTAAGGATTTATGCACTGTTAAAAAAAACTAAATGTGAAAAAGAAAGCATTCTTGGCCGAGCAAGTAAGTTCTATTTTTTAAAATAATACTGCTTTGAAATACAAGGATCATGGTTGTCCAACAATTTCATGTTTCATTAGAGAACATAAAATTGAGCAAGCATTACTTGATCTCGGAGCTAATGTAAACTTGCTTCTATATTCAGTTTACCAAAAATTAAATTTAGATAAGGTAAAACCAATTAAGGTAATTCTTTTACTTGCTGACAAATCAGTGAAAGTGCCCAAAGAAGTTATTGAAGATGTGTTATTCCAAGTTGATAAATCATATATCCTATAGATTTTGCCAGTGAAAATTAAGAATTCAATACCCGTTATCCTAGGACATCCATTTTTAGTAACCTTTAATGCTTTGATTAATTGCAGGAATGAGCTGAGGAAGTTGTCATTTAGAAATATGACATTGGAGCTAAATGTTTTCAACTTACTTAAGCAACCACATGAAAAAAGAAGATGAAAGTGAGGAAGCTTACATTATTGACACTATTGTGGAAAACTATATCCAGGAAGGGAGTATCTCTGATCCTATGAAAAATTGTATGCTTAATTCATTTGATTTTAGTATGCAAATAGATTAGAATACATCTAACATATTTGTAGTGCTTGATTCTTCACTGGTAGAAGAAAATACATGTTGAAAACCAAAAATTAAATAGTTGAGACAACCCAAAGATGAAGAGCAAGATAAAATACTCAAATCGTAGTTAAAGCCCTTACCCAAAAAAGTGAAGAATGCATTTCTTGGAGAAAATTTTTCTTGTCCGATGTTAATTTTATCTACTCTCATATTCGAGCAAGAAGGTAAGTTGATTGAGTTACTTAAGAGGCATAAAAGTACAATTGGATGGACATTAAAGGACATAAAGGGTATCAATCCTTCAATTTGCACAAATAGAATAAAATTGGAAAATAATGTTAAATCTTGTCAACAACCTCCAAGAAGACTCAATCCACATATGAAAAAGGTAGTAAGATCTAAAGTTCTTAAATTACTTGATGTAGGAATTATCTACCCTTTCTCTGACAGCAAATAGGTTAGTCCAACCTAAGTTGTTCCAAAGAATTTTGACATTACAATAGTAATAAATGAGAAAAGTGAGTCTCTACCAACTTAAATCCCATCCAGTTGGAAGATGTACATTGACTATAGAAAATTAAATCTTGCCACCAGAAAATATAATTTTCCATTACCTTTCTTGGACCAAAATTTAGAAACAGTAGCAGGACATCATTTTTATTATTCTCTTGATGGCTATGCAGGTTATTACCAAATTCCAATAGCTTTTGATGACCAAGAAAAAACCACATCGCATGTCCTTTTAGAACTTTTGCATTTAGACACATGCCTTTTGGACCATGCAATGCCCTAACAATATTTCAAAGATGTATGCTGAGAATTTTTAGTGACATGATTGAAAAATATCCTGAAGTTTTCATGGATGATTTAACTGTCTATGGAAATTCCTTTGATAATTGTCTTGAAAACTTGGAAAAGGTTTTAAAAAATGTGAAGAAAAAGGCTTGGTACTAAATTAGGAAAAATGTCATTTTATGGTCACCTCTAAAATTTTTTTGGGTCATGTTGTATCTTCTAAAAGAATTGAAGTTGATAAGGTAAAGGTGGAGCTCATTGCTCAATTACCTCCACCTAGAACAGTGAAGGAAATTTGCTCAGTTTTTGGACATGCAGAATTTTATAAAAGGTTCATTAAAGGATTCAATGCAATATCTAGACCTCTTTGAAATCTTCTTGCAAAAGATGCTTCATTTGAATTGACTTAAGAATGATAAAATTATTTTGATAAGTTAATTGGCCTTCTAACATCCTCTTCGATCATGCAACCCCCAGACTAGTCTTTGCCTTTTGAGGCAATGTGTGATGCTAGTGATTATATAGTTGGTGTTGTTCTATGACATAGAAAGGAAGGTAAACCATATGTGATTTATTATGCAAGTAGAACTTTAAATAGTACACAAATAAACTACACTTCGACTGATAAAGCACTACTTGCAATAATATTTGTATTGGATAAATTTCACTCTTATCTAATTGGTTCAACAATCATTGTTTACACCGACCATTCTGCTGTGAGGTACCTAATGTCAAAGCAAGATGTCAAACTAAGGCTAATACGCTGGATCTTATTACTTCAAGAGTCCATCATTGTGATTAAGGATAAAAAAGGCACTGAAAATGTTGTCGCTGACCATTTTTCAAGGCTGACAACGGATTCATCAACTGAAGCTACAAATATGAATAATTATTTTCTAGATGAATTTTTATTTTCAATTTCTACAGTACCTTGATTTGCTAACATTGTCAATTTTCTGGTGATAGGACAAATGCCAACCCATTGCAGTGTCCAAGATAAAAAAAAAAAAAAAAGTTCCTACTTGAGGTAAAATTTTTTTATTAGGATAACCTTTATCTTTTTAAATACTGCCCTGATCAGATATTCCAGAGATGCATACTCGATGATGAAGTAAAAAGCATCATTGAATTTTGTCATCTAAAAGCATGTGGAGGAAGTTTTTTATTAGAGAAAACAGCTACAAAGATTTTATAATCTAGATTTTACTAACCCTCTTTATTCAAAGATACACACGTATTCTGTAAAACCTATGAAAATTGTCAAAAGCTAGGGTCAATTTCAAAAATAAACAGACTCCTATCCTTGTGATTAAAATTTTTTATTACTGGGGGATAGATTTCATCAGACAATTTCCACCATCATTTGGATTCATGTACATTTTAATGGCAATGAATTATGTTTCAAATTGGGTAAAGGCAGTTCCATGTCTAAATAATGATCACAAAACTATGCTTAAATTTTTGAAGGAAAATATTTTAAGCCGATTTGGAATTCCTCGGGCCATATTAAGTGATGGGGGAACACATTTTTGGAATAGACCATATGAATCTTTATTGAAAAAATATGGTATCACACACAAGGTTGTCACCTCTTATCACCCACAAACAAATGTACAAGCAGAACTGGCAAATAGGGAGATAAAACAGATCCTTGAAAAGACAATCAACCCAAATCAAAAGGATTGGTCTTTGAAACTAACTGATGTACTTTGGGCTTATCGCATTGCTTTTAAAATATCACTGGGTATGTCTTCTTGTAGGTTAGTTTATGAAAAATCTTGTTATTTGCTAGTGGAACTTGAACATAAAGCTTACTAGGCTATTAAAGCTTTCAATTCAAATCTTCATGATGCTGGTGTTTTGCACAGGTTGCAACTAAATGAGCTTAAGGAGTTGAAAAATGATGTATATGAGAATTACAACATATATAAAGTTAAAACCAAAAATTTTCATAACAAAACAATGTTAAGAAAAAAACTTAAGGTTGGTCAAAAGGTTTTACTTTATAACTCTCAACTTCACATATTTCTAGGAAAGCTGAGATCTAGATGGAGTGGTACTTTTGTTGTGAAACATGACTATCCTTATGGGGCTATCGACATTGAAAATCCTAAAAATGGTAATGTCTTTAAAGTAAATGGACAAAGAGTTAAACCATTTTTTGAGAATTTTGATTTACAGGAATAACTTATTCATCTCAGTGATCCTCACAATGATCATGGTAAGTAAATGTCAATATATCTTTTCTTCTTAGATAGTTTTCTTTTAAGTTCTGTTTTTTTCTTCTTATTTTCCTGGTTAAATGGCGGATATGGTACTCCGTGACTCTCAAGTTGGTTATCTCAGTTTCCTATAATAACTAATTTTTTTCTCTCTCCCTCTCAATTTTCTTCTCAACATTGGATTCTATTCCTTCTACTTTGCGAAAATACTTTCCCTCTCTACCAATAAATGTTTTTAAAAAGATTTACTAAGCCAGATGCAAAAGATTAAAAGTTTTGATGTACAAAGGCATTCCTGAAGATATACGTTGGTTAATTGAAGCTAAGGTTCGTTTTGCTGGTGAATCCCAAATGCATTTGTATTCTACATGTCTAGCTTAAGCAAAAACTCTTATGCTAAAAAGCAAAGAGCGAAAAGATTACGGGTCTGTCACAAATGTGATCGATAAACTTCTAATACTAGATATCATTTTTTAGAGAATGTATCCGATAATTGAGAAGATAAAATATAATTCATTAAGCATAACCTGAGTAAGGATTTTTTGGATAATATCTGATTGACTTTTAAGACGCATTCTTGTGGATTAGTGGAAAATGAACTTGTTGGTTTATGAAATATTTTTCATAAAGAACAAGAGCGTTACAGTCTTAGAAATATGACTTTAAAAGACCCTGTTTGCCAGTTTGTAAGAAAATTGGATGGGAAGCAAATCCCTGACTCATAGAAGGCGTTAAAGTCGTTACTAGACGTATAACTAAAGGAGGATGTGAGCCACAATCACAACTACTGTACATACATGCTGTTATTTTTAAAAATTTTTATTTTCTTCTGATAATAATTTACCTGCTCTTGCAGGTGTTATTATTGCATTATCTTTTCATGTCTTTATTTTGGTTTAAGTTATTTCAAGTTTTTCATTTTCAATAACTACCGTTTCAGGTAACTTTTTCTTCACTCTATCTATCTATATTTTGATATTGGGAACAATGTCTTAATTTGGTTACGGAGAGGAATAGTTGACATTTGATTTTTTTTTTCTTTTAGAATAGTTTTTCTCATGCTGTTATTAAAACCATTAGACAAAACCCTTAGTTTATGATGGCTGAGTAAAGAGTAATTTTACTCTTGAGACGCATCTTATTTTGTATGATAGGCATAACATTTTTTTTTTGCAAGCATAAATCATTGCACATAGGAACATTTAACATGAATTTAAGGTGTTTGTTTGTATTTAAGAACCCAATTCATACAAATATCATTATTGGATGTATATCTTGTAAACCTGAAATGGTTGTTAATTTTTTAAAGTAGTTAAAGTATGTTGCTTGTTACCTAAGAAAAATAAATAATCCAGTGAGTACTTTGGGCCCTTTGTGTTTATTAGGATGTGTGAATTTCTTTGTTGAAAGTGCTTACTTTGTGTTTTGAGCTAGACTTTGCTTTGATGGGTGGTCTTAAGGACCCATGCGTCCCCACTCTTTGTGTGTAAATTTAAGGAAGAAGATGATATTTTATGGCTAACCACTTATCAAAAAGCTAACATTATACATTATCCTTTAGTGAGCCCCTTTAAGTCTTATAGCCTTATTCTTTGTTTGAACCCAATATGTTTGACCACTTCCACTTCATTTGATCCTTTATTGTCCTTGGAACTAGTAATACTTATGTGATTATGGGCATTCGAGGATTAAAATGAATGAGTTATTTTCAGTAAAATTAAGAATAAATGTGTAGATATATTTTAGAATATGTTGGGTTACCTTTTGTTAAAATTGTCATAATGAAAGGTTTTGGGTGAGTTTAGCTTGAATCATAAAATTGAATGCATATAATTGGATGGTTAAGTTTTAAACAAAATTTTGATTTGTTATTTTTTTTGGAGAAAAAGGTAAAAGATAACTATAAGAAAAAGCCTTTGCAAAATGAAGTAAAAAAAAAATAAAAAAAATAATGGTAAAAAAAAAAGAAACAAAAAGAAAAAAAAAAGTGTTAAATTCAAATCTCAACCATATTTTCTTTAAACTCATGTGTTGATATAGAATTGTGTCTTGGAAAGGAGCGACTAGAGTTGATTTGGGAGACTTTAGGTATTTAGTATTTTAGGTGCCCATATTTATTGTTGATTACATTACTTGTTTTCTTACGCTCTACCATTAAAAAAGACTTCATCCGATTCCCGTTTTCACCAAACCGAGCCCCATTACAACCTTATATAAAAATAATTGGACTTACATTTACATGCAATCCCTTTTGGGAATTTAGTAGCGATGAGATTAGATCCCCTTGCAAGCTCTGGATTAAGAAATACAAAGTAAGCCTTTAACAAACTCACCTTAAAATGAGTGCAAACACTTAGGAAGTGATTCTCTTTATTTGGTAACAAAGACTTAACTTTTTCTCGTTTCATTACTTACTCTCCAGTTAAGTTTACAAGTATTATATATTCATAGCGTAGTGTGCCGTGAGTTGTTAGATTGTGTGTTTTGTCTATTTTCTTTATTTTTTTTAGGTTGCACTTACTAGGGACTAGCAAGAACCTAATTAGGGAGTGTGATGAATACTCATAAGTGTATAGCTATTGAGGATTTAAATCATTATTATACACTTTAAGTATGATTCATTTCTCTAATTTGAGCAGTTTTGCACCAGGTTACTATTCTTTTTATATTTACTGTTCATACGCAGTTACTATTCATACATAAGTTACTATTCATATGCGGTTACCATTCATCTGTATTGAATAATTAATTATTATTTTTATGTAAGTAGATAAAATCATGATATCTCACAATTCTTAGACTAATGATCGGGACCTCAAACATCTACAATTTTTAGTTCATCGTCCAAACTAATTGAGAGATAGAGGATGCCAAAATTTGGATCATAAACAGAAGTAGTTCTGGCATTTCCGCCCTTGGTGATTCACGAGAAAAATTATATCTGAAGTTGTAGATGTTAAAACTGAGTGATTCCAAATTCATCGGAAAGCCAATGCATAGATCTTCAACTCTAGTCACATGCTGAGAACTAATTTGTTCATTTTCATTGTCAAAATCTGGTTATAAATGAGATCATCTGTTCTATCATGTGCTGAAGAGCAATTTTCGTAGAAAAATCATTACTTGAGCTACAAACATTGGATTTGAATAATCAAGCTATTATTTCGAAGTTAAAAAAGAGATCTACAAATCTTGTGCTTTGAGAAAGAGCTAAATCGATGTGTATGGTAATCAAAAAATTAAAAGAAGTGAGAACCGCCTTTGTTGAATTGTATTCACCTACCATTTATTATTCTAGCCCACCATTCACTATTTCACCTACCCCAAAACTCTATAAATAAGTAGCTTGGGGGGAGGACGAATTTAATCTTGTTCTTAGGCCATTTTAGAGTTCTTGTATCATAATTATTTTTTCTTCTTTGATTCCGTTCTTGGTTTCAATCTAGAAGCTCTGTTCAAGGTGTTTTCTTCTTATTCTTCATTTGATCTTTCAATTTATATTTGTTTCATCTTTATATATGTTGTTTACTCTCATCATTGCTAACTAATCTTTCTTTTGCTAATATGAAAGGGTGAAACTTTTGGAATAAAGGTTATGGCTGATTTGAATGGATCGTAACGTTAACGACATTTACTTTTTAATCAATTTAACCACCCTTATTGT
Organism: Aquilaria sinensis; assembly: GCA_005392925.1. Lineage (NCBI taxonomy): Eukaryota > Viridiplantae > Streptophyta > Magnoliopsida > Malvales > Thymelaeaceae > Aquilaria > Aquilaria sinensis. The sequence continues at coordinate 28,018 of SMDT01001455.1, read as the reverse complement.
TAAGTGGGAGTCTTGATTCATCATAGTTGATGATTGACACAAAAGCTACTTGATTTCCTTTATAGAACATGGCTCTGCTGGCTATATTGGAATCTCAAGTTATTATGGTTAAAGGTTGGCATGATAGATACTTAACTACATTAGCAAGTATTGTCGTTATAAAATCAATGAAAGTTAATACTAACTAATGTCTAAAATTTCTTGAATTTAATTATTAAATTGCCCGATTTGGACCTCCTTTATGTGTGGATCCCAATTGAGTGGCAAGGCGGGCTAAAATTAATCATAACTGATATACTAAAAGTGAATCTCCTAATCTTAGCTATTTCTTTGAATTTGAATTTTAATCTATACTTGTTCACACCTTGCACCAAAACATTCTTTCTTAAAAATTTATAATTTGTATTTCTTAATTCACTTCCCTATGGTTCAACACTCGAACTCCCAAGATTTTATTCCTTGCAACAACCTACACTTGGGTTACAATTGTTAAAGTGCAGCAACTAGCACGGCCTAGTTGGGCCTGGGCCTGGGCTGGCTAAGCCTAGGCACAGCCTTGGATCGGGTTGCTGCAGGGCCTGTGCCTGAGCCATTTTTTTTTAAAAAAATATTTTATTAGTTTTACATTATTATTTCTTTTAAGGAGGAAAATATCACCATCAGACTATATTTTATTAACTGAAAAACGAAATGACATTGACAAAAACTAGAATGTGTAATATATGAGGAAACGACAAAATGTTCCAATAATTACCATATATAAATGCTAGTAATCCTCATTAGATAGGGTTTCATCATCAAAACCAAAAGTAGCACTATGCCAATCATGGTTGCACCAACATGCCTTTTTAGATGATAATTATGTCTGTTTATCTGGTTTTCCTATTTTCCTAAAACTAAAACTTATTTCGATCACAGCGGTTGATTGTATGCACACAAGCGCTATCTTTTCCCTGCAAAACTTGCACATTTTGGACCTCACATCCTTCTTAAAGTGAAATGTGAATTTTGGCTATGCCAAAGGTGGCCTTCCCCTGAATTTTACAACTTGGATATGGATGCCTTTGTAGGCCGGACGATTTTCTTACGGAAAAAAGACTCATTTCCGGTGTTGCGGTAAGAAGTCCACCACACCCTTGCCATTTTCTTTTTCTCTTGATGGCTTTTGTGATAAAGTAATAGTATAGATGAAGAAGAAATTTGGAAAAAAGATTGTGGATATTGTTGTGAGAAAGTATAGGAAATGATCTTTCTATTTAAAGAAGATGTCATTTTTTTGGACAAAAAAGACCCTAAAAAACTAGTTGTTACTAGTTGTTGGAGTAGGCAAAATGATTATTTGAGCTTAAAAAGTAAATTGGAGCCGTTGAAGGGTTTTAATGTGTAATTTACCCATTCTTTAACAGAATTTGAAATTTGTCGTTCATGTTAACTCGAACCAGCCTAGCCCGGGCTCCATTGCAGGCTACTCTAAGCAAGGCCCACGCAACACTCCCTCCTCCCTATGCTTATAACCGGCCCACCTCCTCTTGTGTCTCTCCCTAAACTAGGCCAAGCTATGCCTCGACCAGACTAAGTTAGGTTTGACCTTGAGCCGGGCTCAAATTGGGGTTGGTTGGCTCATCACACTGAACACCTAATGCATTGTCATCACTGAAGAATTCACCTGCAGGTTGGGATTTCCACCTGTCTTTTATGTCAAGGTTCCGCAGTAAGATATATTAGCAAGCGAAACGCATTGCAATAAGGGGAGCCTCACATGGCTTTGTTCTGTATAGAATAGTATCTACTGTTCTAAGAGTTCTAGCTAATAAGCTTGATTGCGGCTTTCCTCTGTTGGCAATTACTGATTTTTCCTTTGTTCTTTTTTAATTTTTTGGGTTAATTTTTTAACTTCATAAATTGGAACTTTGGAAGCAACTTCTTGGAAAAGGCATCAGTCTTGAGTTGTTAGTTCAATTTTCTCTTCAAGGTGCTTGATATTGAATTGTAAAGATTCAAACTTGGCTGGTAACAGGTTTTGATTCAATTGAAGCCGATGGCAAAGTTGTAGAAGCCCTGCAGATTTTGTAGGAATTCTAATCTCATGGGAAGTTAGTGAGGAAATGGATAGGTAGCTGTTGGAGGTAATTGGGCTTAGAATTGATTGTCATTTTGATCCGAAACTCTGTATAATGTTCAGTAAAAGGGTTCCGTTACTGAAGTTACCTACTTGATTGCACGTGACCTACGGCGGCTGGCGAAAGGACTTAAATGTCCGATTTTATCGAGTTCGAGGAGTTATGTCACTTATGCTATGTGATGTCTACCTTGTCAACTTTTTAGGGCAGTTGTGCTCGTTTTGCTCGAGTTCGAGGCTGATTCTATTTCTTGGCCAGGATTGTAAAAAGATTTTGACCGAAACCTAACCGGCCTCAGCATATTTGTTTTCGCTAGTAATCCGAATTCCGAAAAGCAAAAGGGACAAAGGCGCCGCTTGAATAAATGCTCGGTGAATCGAAGGTATTTTTTACTTGTAGCTTCTAGTTCCAGGCTTCTAGCTAGTAAGTGATCCTGTTACCGTTAAATAAATCAAATCCCCGGATGGCCGATAGGGTATCAGAGAAGAGGAAGAAGGTGGTGGATTGGTCTGAGTTTAGCCATGATCATCTGGTCGAGATCGCCCGCCGAATCGATCGATTCAAGGATTTTGCAGCCTTTCGCAGGGCCTGCAGGTCGTGGAGATCAGCCGCAACGATGGATAATTTCCGGGGCCAACTATTGCTAACCCCTTTCTTTCTGCTTCTCAGCCGACACGTCCTGCCCCATCAACGCTTTCTCTATAATCTCTCCTCTCGCCAACCCTGTGACATCAATGTCCAAGGACCAAGCCGCGGCGCCAGTTTCTTCGCTTCGCAGGGGTGGCTCGTGGAGGTAGACGGCCTTCAACTCCAGCTCCGAAATCCCTTCCACGGCTCCACCATTCAGCTTCCCGACTTCGGCTGCGCCCGATGCTATGGAGATAGCCATAGTTTCATCCTCTTCACAGCTGCCATCTCCTCCAATCCCTCTTTCACATCCGACTACACCGTCATCGTTACGGGGCGTCTATACAGATTCAGAAGCGACACATATAAGTCCTTTTTGTGGCGGCCAGGGCATGGTAACGTCCCCGGATGTAACCATCCCGGTTGGTTGCCCACAATGTTAGAATTACACGAGAGAGATTATATTTTTTCCAGGGAGGTGGCCTATGTCAGGGGAAAGTGCGTGACTCTCGATAAGAATGGCTCTATTCTGGCTGCAGATTGCTCCAGCATAGATTTGGTGGCCAAATTCCCGGAAGAGTTATTGGTCCATGGCGCTCTTGGAATATGTGACGAGAAGCATTTTCTGGAATCGGAGAGAGGATTGTTGGTGATTGTACACCGGGAGGGGTTCTTAGCACCAGGGGGATTATTCCAAATTTTTGAGTTGGACTGGGAAACTAAGCAGTGGAAAGAGGTGATAGATTTGGGAGACAGAGCTTTGTTTTTGAGCAAACATTCGTCAGCCACATTTTTAGATAGCAACGGATTCAAAGCAAATAGCATATACTTCACATTTGGCTCAATGAAGGAGAAGATGGGAATCTATGACCTGGCCACAAAGTCCTACGAGTTTCCTATTGAATTCCAACCTTCTGATGCCCATTGTTTACGAGCTCTCTGGATTTTTCAGACTGAGATGGAACTTTCAGTTAAGCCAGATGCTTAGAATATATAGACGATAACCGCTGCTTGATTGTCCAATTTAATCTTTGTATTGGGAGTGTTTATTGTTCATTTATTTTGGAAAAAACTCATTGCTTTACTTGCTTCAAGTTTCTGGAACTTTGTGAACCCTTTGTGTGCAAGTTTTTCTTTAATTTGTTATCTCATGCTTAAGTGAAGAAGAACGTGTGTATCGTTACTTGCTATTAGATTGACAAGAATGAAAATATTATAATCGTCTAATGCTTGAAGTGATTCTGCAATGGGGTTGCATTTGCGTAGCTGCAATTCATACAACATGTTTGTTTCATACATTTCATTACTTTACTGCATGCTATATTGCCGTGTTAATTGCAAGATTTGATTTTTCCTTTTAAGATACAGCTGTTGGTCTAGAAATTGTTCAAGCTTCAACTTATTAACACGGAATTCTGTCAGAAGTATACAGTTTTGGCAGAGAATCATACCTTCATGGCCGAATTAGATTAAAAATGGGAATGGGAAGAAGAAGAAGAAGAAGAAGAGAAGAAGAAGAAGAAGAAGAAGAAGAAGAAGAAGAATTATAAAGGGTTGCATTTATACAAGACAAATATGCATAATTTCTGCCCCATTTTTTGGAGCAATTAACAAGGGCGTGCTAATGAAGACTATGCTTGGAGATCATTACTGTTTTCCATTTCCTTCATGGAATAGCCTTTCAACTTTTGAAATCTCTATGTAATATGCTGGTTAATTTCAGGTTCTCTTCTTGCCTCCTGTAGTCATGAATTTTTTGGGAACTGGAGCCAGCTATAGGCCTAATGTTGGATGTGCTGGCACAGTCTAAGCCCTTCCATAATGTTTAGTGAAGGCCAGTATATATGACTGCCATTATCACAATATTAGAAACAATATTTATCACGGTTTTGGTGTCTTGAGCTGTTCCCCCTTGGCTAGCGAAGTAGATGAGTACTACTTTTTCTTGCATGTCAGTTTCTTTTTCCAAGTTTATAGTCGATCATGATGCGATTTCTTGCGCATATATTCCTTGCTTTTGAGCAAGCTTGACAAAATTACTAGCATGCACAGAGGAAAGCTCAATGTTTAAACACAGAGAAAATGAGGTTAAAGTTGCAAAAGAAATACGACACAAATAAGAAGATCGCAGAAATCACATCGGGATTCTATGGTTTCAAATGCTTTCATGGAAAAAAAAAGAATTACGAATTTTATGGTAGAGAGTTGTGGATTGACAAAAAAAAAATAGATCTAAAAGATTTTGAAACTTCTGGAAAAAGACATAGTGAACGGTGGACGGAAACAACATCGGCAGGGAAGCCTAAGCATCTGACACCGTGCCATTGAAGAAAATAAGGAAAATACTAGGTCATGCGTGGCCGCAAGAAATCGTCTTCGCAATGATCAACCAGGATGATGATACCACTGTAAAGGTAGAGAGAAGAAACAAGAAAAAAAAATCAGGATAGAGTTGTAGATCGTTATAAAGGAAACCTTGATCTGAAAGATTTTAAGACTTCAAGGAAAAAAATGCCATAGATGGAGGCCACAAACCTCATCAGCCAGATGGAGCCTAATAAACTGGTCGATGGAAATATTGACCAAGGCGTCGCAGTTGAAGATCTGGAGAAACCTAGACAATGACTTCTGAGGATGCCATAAACTTCATCGGCTGAGAGAGTCTTAGCTTCTGGCACGGTGGCACTTATGAATATCAGGAAAATTTTCCAGAATCTGGCCAAGAATGGCTGTAAGAAATCATATTTGCGGCGGTTGTCACTACGCCTCCTAAAAGCTAGAGAGAAGCATGAGAAAGAAAAATTTAGAGTGAAATGGGAAATTAGGAAAGATTTTTCGGGTGTATATAAGTCATCATGTAATTACGTTTTTGTCCTTAGATTCAACAATAATAATAGTCTTTTAATTTCTTGCTTTTACTGATTAGTACATGAGATTTGGAAAAAAGAATGATTGTGTACACTTAGACATTTCCTTTTGAAAAAGATAATTACTATATGCTAGTATCTTTAAAATATAATTTTTTTTTTGTATGCATAAAATACAAAGCTCAAACATTCTGGTACCGTAAAATTTAAAAAGTGTTTTAGATTGTAATAACAAAAATATATTATATTTTTATTAATTATTAATCTATGTATACATATATTGTAAAGACTAAACATCAACAGTTATAAATCAAATAACAAAAAACACAACAAATATTATTATGTCTTCAATGTAGGGCCTTACTTTTTTTTATGCTTTTCTGCAACTGGGCCCTTTTGTATTTAACCGATATAGCTCCGATCCAAATAAATTTTTTTGGCGTATGGGGCCATTCTATCTAAATCTACATCTTAGTTTTTTCATTTTAGTTATAATAAATAAGTATTGTTTTCAATAATAAAGAAGATAATATTTCGCTCATTTATATTTCGCAACAAGGCCTAAAATGTTTTACATTAAACTAGGACTAGGCCTATGTATTTCGACCCATATTGGGCCGACTTCATTTTAAATTTTTATATTTTCTATCATCGTTTTTTGGGGGCAATGGTAAAAAATATATTAATTGCTAATAATACAAATGCACGTGGCATACTAGGGAGAAAACACATTAATGGTCACAATTTTAGGTACGTTGAATTCCTTCCTACATTTCTTGCTAGCTCGCATTTTTATTTTTATCATTGTCTTTTCAATTCGGGCCAAAACCCAACAATTGGTTTCAGGCTCCTTTCGTTTATAAATCTTTGTTTTTACGTTATTTTTTAGGACTATATGACCCAAACTAATATTAAAAATAAGCCACCTTAACTTTTATCTCAAAGTAAAAATTATTATTGCAAAAATGAATTTATATTCCAGACCCAATACACTTTAAATTTTTTTACAAGCTTTAATTTTTTTTTTTACATTTTCGTCATTTGTGTACAATTTATACTGGCCAAGGCCCTATCCGTTAATATCATTTTTTTTTGTTTGATTTAAGTGGGCCCATTATTCTTTTAACCTATTGGCCCATTTTATCTATATTATACTTAAATATTTTAAATAATATTTTATTCTTAAATAACAAGAAGAACAATATTGGCCCATATATATTTTGAAACATGCCCTAAAAGGTTTGGCCCAAGTTCTTTAAAACAATTACTATTCATAGCAATTAATATATAATTTTTTATTTTCAACAGTTTAGAATATAAAAAAAATATTTATATATAAATAATAAATAGAGACTTATAATTTTTAAATATATCTTTACAACATTTTTTAATAAATAATAATATAAATAAATTAAAATCAAACTTAAGTAAAAAAATTGTAATGTTTCAAACAATATGAATGAAGATAGTAATATTTAATTTGTTTGGGCCACACGGCTGAAACACAAGCAATTGGGTCAACACTCCTTTCCTCTTGCAAATCTGGCCCATTGTACTTTTTTTTTTTTTTAAAAATGTTCGATTTAATTTTTTTTTTTCAGCAAAAAAAAAAGGTTAATATGGGCCCAGCTAATATTAAAAATAAGAATGGGCCTTAACTTTTATTTTCAGTTCTTAGTATTATAATGTAATAAACCAATTGTTGGGATATTTTATCATAACATATTTGAATTGTTGGTTTTATTGTAATATGTTTTATAGTAATATCTTTTATAAAATTTCAATATTTATACATTTGGGGAACTCAATATCACTTGGAATCCCAGTTGAAAATGTCAGATATATAAATTAGTACTTTTAATTCAAGCTCATTCAAGTTGAGTGAATTTTCAACTTTATGTTAGGTTAGACTAAGTTTATTTATGTTTGAGACAGAATAAGTCAAGTTATTTTCACATTTCACCAGAATTTTTTTTTTCATATTTCAAAAGAACTTTAAACTGTTAATTTCAATTTTTATCTAAGTTTAGGTTGATCCATCATCTTAGTTATCATAAAAAAAAATTAGTGAACTTAATAATATAATATAATAGTGGATTTTTTAATATATAATATAAGTTTATTCGATTTTTTTGTTATTAGTTGTGCTAAATTATTTTATGTCACTATAACTTATGGATAAAGTCTCATCAACAAATTATCTTTTGTAGTAGACGTACAAGTATTTATCACTTTTTTTTATCAATTTGAAAATGTAAACTCCAATTCTAACATTCTTATTACTTAATTTTTACTTTTAAATTTTTTACTCCAACTTTTTTAATCCTTTGACAATGCCATGTTAAAGACTTTAACTCAATTAACTGGGTCTTATCTAAGCTTAAGCACCCATTGGACTTTTTATGGTCATAACTTTTTGGTCAATTTCACAATGTATAATATAGTGGGTTTTTTTCATATATAATATAAGTTTTTTCTGATTTTTTTGTTATTATTTATTCAAAATTATTATATATTATGGTCAATGATGAAAAAGCCATCACTTAGAAAGCTTTTTTAGTAAGTTTATGTTGTTCTTATTAATTTATATTATTTAGGTAGATTGTTGAGATGAAAAGATTTTTTTATCCATTATTATGCACCGATGATATGCAGGGAAATTACAAAACCTCATAAAGTGGTGGAAAAAAGGTTTATGAGCAGGTTATCAAGTTAGAGATGTATTTGTGGCCAAATGGGCCTCAATCAGACTCAACTTGGTCAGCCATAGGTTGACAAGGATAGGCCAAAACAAACCTACTAAATTGCAGGAAAAACTTGACCTCAGGGCATGCTCAAGCTAGGTTTCAAATTGGGCTGGGCAAAGTCGGGTACTAAGCTAACAAACTTGGCCTAATATTAACAAAACATTACATAATGAAATGTTTGTAACTTTTTTTTATAAAGTTTAATTACATTTTCTTGTGATAATTATATGACATATCATGTCTTGGTTTATATTTCCAAGATTTTATTAGAACATTATTTTATTTTAATTTTTTTTTGTTTCTATGGCAACGTCAGGTATTTAAACTAGTTAGTTTGAAAAAGAAATGAGTTTTGAGTTTAAAGAAAGCGTTCATGTAGTCAGTGTTTTGGTTTTATACATGGCGCAAAGTCTGATTCTAAAACTTGTGGTTCCAATCCTAGTGAATTTTTTAAAAAATATTTGGAAGATAAAATTTTTTTGGATTTTTCCGTAAAATTTGATGACAGACGCTTGAAGGGAAAAAGGTTTTTTTTGCTACTCCGAATTGTTTACATTGTAAGTTTAGGGTTTAAAGATTATGAAAGGGGAAGTGGTGTCTAGAACCCCGGCTGCTGCAGGTGTGACAAACCAAAACCAAACCATTCCATTGGATGTTTAGAGACAAAAAAAAGTATTATTAGATATCTTAATTAGGTAAATAGATAGAAACAACAAGGCCAAAGATATCCAAAACAAAAAAATGTTATCAAACTTGGTTCAATTTGTGTTACCATTTAATGTAAATATAGTCTAATTTCACCATCAACTAATGAATTAAATCCAACGAAGTAGTTAAACTACTATAAGAGCCAGTTGAAATATGAAAGTCGAACATTTAAAGTCGCTTACAGTTTTTCAATGTAAAAATATTCTTATACTAGAAATATAAATGAACTCCGAAAGGAAATTATTGTTATGCATTAGGCTAAAAAACATGTTATGTTAGTAAAAGAAATAAACTGATGGATTATAAGGTTGTTCTAAATTTTGTTGGTTAGGTGAGATGTGTGGTTTCTCGTGTGAAGCTAAGACTGTGCTAGGAAGTTTCAAGCCTGTTAAATGTCGTTTGTGCATTGTGCCCTCCAAAAACAAAAGAAGACATTTTCACGACTGGGTCCACACTTGAAATAATTCTCTAACTCCTTCCTAGAAATCCTAAAAACCGACAACTAACTTTCTTATCACCAACTCCGTCACTAAAACAGATGAGAAAAACCGCACGTAAGAAGCGTCGTTACAACTCCCCGTTACAACACTATTTGCAGTAGGGCCCACAAACGTCAACACTGGTTAACCATCGCCATTCGCCACCCCACGGTCCCCACCCAACGCGTCGCGTACTCGGACCTGGCAAACGTCGCTACGACGAAACCGCCCCTGAACTCACCTCCTACATATGATATATCCCTCCATTCTCTCAGCCACGGTAGAGATTAGGAAAAAAAATAGGAGAAAGAATTCGAATCTTCTTCTTCACGTCGGCAACAACGAGAAGAAAAGAAGATTTAGAAGAATAAATTTAAGGCTCCACAACTTCTTTTCATATCCTCCACCTCTGTCCTCCTCCGACGTTTTTATTTGTTGGGTTTTGGTTTGACGACATCATGGCCACCGAGGCATTCCGTCCGCAGGATTGTTTGATCGACCGTATCAAGGTTCCTCCGGCGGCTTGCCCCCGCCGGAGATACGGCGGCAATGCCCAAGACAAAAATAACTATTGTAACAGCAGGTTTAACCGGAGGCCAGTTCGTTCGGAACAAAGGAAGCGGTTCGGGTCGACCCAGGTGGATCGCTCGGTCTCCAGGAGGTCGAGGTCCGTCAACGACTTGAAATCGGTGGGGAACAATATGATGATGGAGAGAGTGACCATCTTGAGGCGAGGCGAGTCGTTGGATTGGACGATCCAGGAGAGAAAAGCCGGTCTGATTGCGTCGGGTCCGGGTCCGGAAATGGCCTCGAGACAGAGCCGGATTATGGGTGTGAGGTCCGACGTTTATGCCGGATCGGCCTTCGTGGTTTCTCCGGCGCCAAGCTCGCTTCCGCTGCCGTCGTTTTCTAAGAAGAAACAGATATCGGTGGATGACTTGGCGACTCGAGACCTCCGGCGATTGCTCGGGCTCAATCTCTGAGATGAGCATACATCAAGCGACCGTTCGGCTCTATTAATTTCCCAGGTCTTTAGTTCCCGTGGGTTTTTTTTTTCTTGTCCAAACGGGGACAGATCTGCAAGTCGGTGGAAGATATGGGGCGGATTACGCAAAATCTGGTTTGGTTGTCCATGGGCAGGGGTTGGTCCATCCGTAATTTATATGTGGAGTGCAGAATGAAGAAAAGGATAGAGATGAGGGGCTAGAATGTAAAAATTAGGTAATTATCAATCAGTATTTGGGTAATTTGTTGTTATGAATTGTAAGGCAGATATGTAGTATCTTTCCATGAAATAAGATAAGTTAGAGAAAGTCCAGCAGCTTTCTAACTCATCCCTCGGTGAGAATTGGGAAAATTACAAAACCCTCTAAAGTGGCCGATCCATTTTTTATTCCATTTCCTATTGTTTCGATTCAATTTCCTTTTGTTTTTAATTTGATTTCCTCTTCTTTTTTATTATGGGTTTTGATTTTGTCTATTTTATTTGATTATGATCTGATTCTGGGTTTTTGATTTGATTTTGTCTTTGATTTTATTTTTATTTTGCCAGTGAGTGAGAACCCAGGTGATGAAGGGAATAGAGTTAGGGAGAAGGAGTAGAGTGAGAGGGATGGAAGTTGGGGGGCAAAGTTATCAAACAAAGAAAGTTAGGATAGTAAAATACAATTCTTTTTTTTTTTTGTCTTAACGATCCTTAACGATGTTACTTTGCCATGGGGTAACTGTAGATATTTGAAACATGAAGGACCAAACTGTTGGTTTTGCTATACCTCAGGGGTTTTTTTGTAATTTTCTCTTTAGAATTTGTGGATTTTGTAATTTTCTCTTTAGAATTTGTGGATTTCCGTAATGCCTTATATTGTTAATTAGCCCCTGAACTATAATACATATGATACTTTGGCCCTTAACTTCAATAGGTCTTTTGGATTAATGGATTATAGGTTATAGTATGAAACAATGAGGTTTTCGCTCTCTAGCCCAAGCTATGTGATCTTCCAAGGGGCAGCTGGGCTCAATTTTCAAAGTTTAAAGGCTTTTGGGAAACTTAGTTCAGCAGCTGAAAGGTCCAAATCTTATAGTTTAGGGTCAATAGGAGATGTAACCAAACAGGTAAGCTTTTCATTTATGTATTGTTTCAATTATTCTTTTTCATGTAATCTTTGTAGCAATCACCTCTGTATTATCCTATCTCATAATCTGGTTCATAATATTGTGAGTGATGTCCCGGCTGTTAGCTACCTTCACTAGCATAAGGGAATATCACCCGGGCTTGAATCTCATCCCACTTATTCCGCACCATACAATGTCATTTGTTTTGATTCGGTTACCTTATGAGTCATGAGTAAGTTGGCACTTGCTTTCTTAAATGTTATATAAATACTTTCTTTAAATTCTCTACTTATATATTTGATTTTGAGTACCAAAATAATACTTTATCTGTTTCATAAAAATTGACAATTTTACTATTTACAGCAATTAATTTATGATTTAATTTTTTTAAAATTTATTATAAAAATATGAAAATTTTATATGAAAGTGAAACTTTAAATATTATAATTTCTAAATACCATTTTTAAGAATTTTTTTGATACATATTAATATAAATATGTTCAAGTGAAATTTCAATAAAAAAAAGGTAAAATGGTCAATTAATACAAGACGTAAAGAATAATAATGATGATGTTGGTTAACTCACAACTATTGCCTAAACTATCACAAATTTGATCTTTTGATTACTGAACTAAAATAATTCCAAAATCCCCAAATTATCAAAATTGTGCCCAATAGTCTCTAGATAATTAAATATATATGGCGGCGATCATTGCCATGAATAAGTGGGTTTTGGTAGCTTGGAGTGGGGAATAAAAACTCCATTAATGTTTTTATAGTGCAATTTTACTACATAATTGAATCCCTCTCCTTAAATTTCAAGCAATTTTTTTTTTCATTAAAGTTAGAAACACAGTTTTGGGGTAAATCTGACGAGGCCATGGTTATGAAGCAAGGCTTTAGAATTTAGATTGGAAGCTACTTCTAAGTGACACCATTTATGGCAATCAAGGGAATATATATATAATTCGACACAACTTTGATACTTTAGCAGTTACTTGAGAATTGATTTTAGTTCATAGCCCAAAAAGTCATATTTTGTGATTGTTCAATGGCCAGGATTTAAGTTGGAAGTTGTTACTTCACCAAAATTTTGCCACTTTTTCTAATTCTTTGTAGGGCTGTAACGAACCGAATGAACGCGAACAAGGTATATTCATATTCATTCGTTTAACTTTAAACGAACACGAACATGAAAACGAACACAAACAATTAAACTTGATGACTATCACCAATCTAAGAGCGAGTTTAGCAATAACCAACAGTACAACGGGTGATGGTGAGAGAGATTATGAGTTATGGTAATGGGGTTTAGCTTGGTGCTGTAGCAGATTCACGCTATGAGGAAAATAACTGATTATGTTTGGGGAAACAAAAACAATATATTAATTTGGGAAAGATTGAAGTATAATAATCATATGAGTGGAGTAGGTAGACGCTAATAAAAATGCATGATCTATAAAACATATATAATAATAAATGTACAACTAATATATAAATATACAAATAAATCAATATAAATGAACAAATAAATAAATGAACATAAACAAACAATAACCGAACGGTTCATGAACATAAATGAACAAATGGGACATTATTCGTGTTCATTCGTTTAACTAATCAAACAGAAAAATATGTTCATATTCGTTCATTTAACTAAATAAACGAACTCTTACCGAACAATTTACCGAATGTTTTGTTTGTTTACACCCCTAATTCTTTGTGTACCAAAATCTTTGTCTCCTTTAATTATTTATAGATTTTTCAATTTTTTATTCCCCCTTAATAGCTAATATATGTGAAAGTAGGAGAGAGAAAATGTACAAATTTAGACTGGATTTCAAGTTTTTGATTTGATTGAAACTTACTTATAAGATTTGCATTATTAGAAATAATTTTGGGGGTATTATCCAAGATTAATGCAATAATGTCTGAATCTTCAAAAGAATATAAAAATAATTGTGTTATTTGCCAATAATGATATTGGAAAAGAATATACAACATATATGCTTATAGCTCCCGATGTTGATACTTTTGACAAAAAAAAAAAAAGATGAACAATGACAAACATATTCAAATATATGGAGTATATATTTGTGTGTTGTGGCAAAGAGATCCGATAAACTCAATTAATTTAGAAAATTGTTTGATCTTAATTATAATGAATTTGCTTGAGCAGATGAGTTGATCCGGAGATATTCTCCCCAGATTGACTTTGTGCTTCTAAAGAACTGTTGGTTGGGAAGTTTCTTTCTCTTGAATTGTCTGCACATAATTAATCAAATCTAGCCCTAACTATTAACTCCTCGTCAAACACCTATCACTAACAAATCTCGATAGTCAAATCTAATTTCGAAGAGTGAAGGCAAAACCCAAGTATAAAACATTCCCATTCTCCCTAAATTAATGACGACGGATCAAGTTCCGTAGCAGCAACCCCTTCCATATTTTATAACTTCTCATTCCCAGTTCCTCCTTACACTTATATAGAGATGCAAAACTGTACTACCAAAACAAATCCTTGTACATATTCTACAATAACAACCAGAGAAACAGGAAGAAGACGAAGAATAAAGTGAAGATGGAGAAACTAGGGCAGCAGCTGAAGTCGAGTAGCAAGATAGAGAAGACGAACGAAGTTTTAGGCAACCTAATCAAGCTCCTCCCGACAGGAACAGTGTTCTTGTTCCAGTTCCTGAACCCTGTCTTGACCAACAACGGCCAGTGCCACCGCTTCAACCGCCTCCTCACCACCGCCCTTGTCAGCTTTTCCGCCTTCTCCTGCGCCTTCTCCTGCTTCACCGACAGCTACAAAGGCACCGACGGGCTCATCCACTACGGCCTCGTCACCGTCTCCGGCCTCTGGCCCCACCCATTCTCTGGCCACATCAACATGTCGCGTTACCGGCTGACGTTGGCTGATTTCGTCCACGCCACGTGCTCGGTTGTGGTGTTCGCCGTCGTCGCTCTTCTGGACTCCAACACCGTCGGCTGCTTCTATCCGGAACTTGTGTCTTCCCAGAGGCTTCTTACGAAGATCTTGCCGCCGGTTGTCGGTGTCATTACCGGGTTGGTGTTCATGGCTTTCCCCAACAAGCGCCATGGGATTGGTTATCCCGCGAGTAGTTTTAAGGGGCAGGTGGCGGGCTCGGGTGAGGACGACCCTTCTTCGTCGTTAGGATGAGCAGTACTAGTGCTTATTTGTGCATCCTGAAATATTATTCATCCTGATCATGGAAAAAGCTGTTATAACTCACTTCTTTTTGTGAACCCAAATTAAAATGAATAACACAATTAGTTTCGACAAGATATATATAATACGGAAGTTACCTTATTTAAAGATAATATCCAATCTACTGTTGGGTGTAAGTTGCTTTGATACCTAAGAGACCTACGACTAAAGATAAGTTTACTGGTCAAAGAGTTGTGTTTATTGAAAATACTTCGATGCTTAAGTTAGAATAATCGCTAAGCAATTTATGTGTAAGAATGATAATAATATGAGGAGATAACAGTTCGCCAGTAAGAGGTGGTGAAAAGCTTACGTATATATTTGAATGAGGGAGTGGGAGATCTACACTATATATTGATAGCATAATAAGAAATACAAAATACTTATTGTCCCAAACTCTGTGTGCCTGAACCTTTATCTTTATATCTTATCTTTTACATAATTGATGGCTTCTATTTCATACAAAAAATCTTGACATAACTTCAGCACTAAAAGCTAGAAATTAATGCCACTAATAAATTATATTGACTTGTAAAAAAGGGGAGGAGATCAAGCTGCAGGATCTGCAATTATAAATTCAAAATTAAGATCAATGAGAGTGAAGCAAATAGCTAGAGTGGCGAACCTCATTGCAACAGCATTAATTTTACCTCAATAGTTAAAGTCTTGGTCCAGTGATTAAGACTTGTGATTGCTATTAATAGATTCAAGGTTCAATAGACTACTCTATGTGAAAAAAAAATAATAATTTTACCCTTTTCTATAGAACTTTAGATTTAATTTCGACCAAATAGATATGAGGAAAGTCAAGAAAGTAATTAAACTGAAAAAAGTTGACGTTGATTGGTGAGCTTAGCATTTCATAACAAATTCAGTGGTAAAATTGAGCTTTATGCCAACAATGTAGTGGCGGGCAAGCTCAAGCAAAGCAATTATCTATTCATTAAGAAAAAACAAAAAGAACAAAGAAATGCACGAAGCAATTATGATAACTTGGTTCATCTCTCACAGAAAAAACAAAGCGAATGAAACCGCCCCTTGGACCATGTTCGCTGTCGGAGTCGGATGAAGTGCTGGTCTCAGAATCCCCATGAGGTCCCCCTGGCAATTCATCTTCTCCTAACAGGGACGGTGTTGCTGCTACCCCCGAGTGACGATCTCCGGAGGGGCTCAATGGTCCGGACTCTTAACGTTATACACGATAAAACAATGAAAAGGCATGAGAAATCCAAGCGTAGCGAAGAGCAGGAAGGTGGCAAGGAGGTAAACATATACTCCCTCCGTTCCAGAAGTTCTAATACAGTTGACTTTTTTGTTATATTTTGACTTAATTTTAATTATATTATTGTTTATTAAAAAAAATTAAAAAAAATATATTTAGAAACTACATATCTTGAATTATCATTCATATACAAAGATTTTTTATTTATATATTAAAATATTAAAAATAAAAAATCCTAGATTAATTACAAAAAATAAATGGAGCACAACTTTTGGGACGGAGGGAGTATAACATTTCTTGTTCGCCTACCAAGTGATTGAAAGGAATCAGAAGAGGCAGGTTCTGGTATTGCCACAACAGGCGAATCCACCTTCTCTTTCTCATGTTTGGCTTTGGCATTGTCGCAAGAACCATGGCTGCGGACATATGGCACATGCCCACGAACCGAGGACATTATTACGTTGAAAGAAAACATTCATTATAATTGTATTAAACTGCAATTAATTAGATGTTGATCAAGTGTCGTTGGATATGATTAATCAGCGGAACCAGTAAGAAGAAGAAGGAGGAGGAGGAGGTTCAGGGACATGTTCCATGGAAATGTGAGACAGAGTGGCGGTCCAAGGGAAACAAGAGACAGGGACCAAGGCCGAAGTTGCGGTTGGCAGCGTTTCCAGTTTCTGCTTTCTCATAATAATTTCTTCATACCTCTATTAAGTGCTCCAGATTCGGCCTTTTTTTTGTCTTGTCTTTTATCCTTTTTGCCTTTTGTTGGCTCAACTGATTCACCAACTACGACGTATAAAAACTGTTTTGTTTATGAGGATATACAAGGTTTAAACCTATTGATGTTCATCCATCCATAAAATATGGGGAAAAACAATAAGAAAAAAAGGACCATCCGTTAGAGGGGGGAGGTGGGCCCAAATATGGGCCCAATAGGAGGAAGGGGATGCAAAAAAGACCGGCCCGGACCAGAAGCACGAAACCGGCCCGACCCGGACCGGACCGCCCCCGCCGCAACGGCTCCCGGCTCCCTGCCAGTAACGTTAACCTGCAAAAAAAAAAATTTTTTTTAAAAAAAGGGCTAATTACACAGCATGCCCTCCAACGGTTTTCTGCTCCATTTCAGCCCCCAAAATTTCATTTTTGCCCCTCCCAACAACTAAATTTCAAGGACTTTTTGGTCAAACTAATTTTTCCCCTCCCCCTATAAATACCAATGCCATTTTCACTCAATCCTCACACAATCACTCAACCTCTCTTCTTCATCTACTATATTCTCTCAACCATTCTCCTTATTTTCTTAATCTCTTCCAAATTTCTTACTAATCTCTCCATAATATCTTCATAATCCTCTCTTGATTTTGCATTAATCACTACTATTAGTACGTGAGGCATGGCTTCAAAAGGAAAGGGCAAGTCAACAGATAGTTCATCTTCCCGCAACACTGGCCTCCGAGCCTTATTCCGTCGCCGATCTCGGCCTGCCGATAAAGGCATTTCAATTCAAGAGTTTCACAATGATGATGCCGGAATCGATATGACGAATTACGATTTGGGTCTCGACGATCAATTATCCGATGATGAAGTGGAAGAGTTGGATGCGATGGCGTCCGGGAATCTGTCAACAGAACCGACGCCTACAAGTCATGAACCCGGCGTGGAGGAAACTCAAGCACAAGGTAAATCCACGAGACTAACTGCTTGGGTTTGGGAGCATTATGAGCTCATAAACGAAGGGGAGTCGAGGTACGGAAAATGCAAACATTGCGGGAAAAAATTTGTGCATAGAAAGAATTCCGGCACTGGAACGCTGAAGCGGCATATTGAAAATCAACATGCTAACGTCCTCCCTAGTACCGGGACTAGTTCTGGAGGACAAACACAACTTGGGTCTACAACCGGCGCCGGCGGACCAGGTATATTTCGTTTTAACCAACAATCTTGTAGAGAAGGTATGGTAAATTGGATGATGCTTACCGAAAAACCTTTTTCACAAGCTGAAGATGTCCACCTAGAATCTTGGATAAAATCACAATTAAATCCTGCATTTAGAAAAGTATCTAGGAAAACTGCTAGGAAAGAAAGCTTTAGACAATTTGAAGCCGGAAAATCAAATTTGCAAGCATATTTTTCTGCTCTTGATCATTGTGTGGCATTTACTTCTGATATGTGGACATCACCTATAGGTCAATCATTCTATTGTGTTACTTCTCATTGGATTGATTCTGATTGGATAATGCAAAAACGAATTTTGTCATTTAAGGTTATTGAAACAGATCATACTGGTTTTCAAATATTTAATTGTATCTTAGAAACTTTACGTGATTATTTTTGTACTGATAAAGTTCTGTGCATTTCATTTGATAATGCTTCAAATAATGATGTTGCCGCTCGCCTTTTGAGTCAAAACTTAAAACCACCGCTCAACGGTGCATTTTTTCACGTTAGATGCATGTGCCATATTTTGAACATTTGTGTGCAAAAGGGTTTAGAAGTTCTCCAAAATGAGATTTTGCCTATTCGAAACTCATTAAAATATTTGATGTCCAGACCTGCTATTTTTCGTGAATTTAAAAGCTTTTGTATTGAAAATCAAAAACCATTTTCTTGGAAACGGTTTAAATTGGATTGCCCAACCTGCTGGAACTCCACATTTTTTATGTTGCAAGATGCATTACCGTATGCAAATTTGTTGTCACATTTCATGAATTTAAAAATGGGTTCTGAATTTCTTACGACTGAAATTTGGGAGAAATGTTCCAAAACCGGTGAATTGCTTAAGTTTTTTTACGAGGCAACTGAATTTTTCTCTGGTGTTTACTACCCAACAAGTCATCAAGTTTTGTTTCATTTAGTGAACATCACATATGCTTTACATCAATTTAAAATTGATGAGTTGTTAAAACCGACTGTTGAAGCCATGCGGGCTAAGTGGCTTCAATATTTCTCAAACATTCCACCTATCTTTTTAGTCGCTTCTTTACTTAACCCGTATGTAAAAATAACGGGCACAACAACACTGCTTGAAGGAATTTTTCATACTTATTTAGAAATGTCTCATATAAATGTTTTGGCTATGTCTGCTTCTGCTTCCGAGTACTTGCATTCTTTATACAAGTTATATTGTGAGCGGCATTCGGATAAGGTAAGATCCGAAGCTCCTCAAACTGAGCCTCCAAGGAGATCAATCTCCTCAAGATTCAACCCGGCGCTCCTAATGCTCAAACAACCCCGACCGATGACATCGGGATTAGCTGAGGTCGATGACTATCTCAACACATCATTCGAGACAAGCGACCTCGACATCTTGGAGTGGTGGAAACAAAAGAGATCAAGATTTCCGATCTTGTCGATAATCGCACAAGAGATTCTTGCCGTTCCAGTATCGACCGTCTCATCCGAGGCAGCGTTTAGTGCCGGAAAACGGGTGATAACAGAAAAACGGTCAAGATTGACACCCGACGCGGTAGAAGTATGCGTGTGCAACCGAGATTGGGGCCTCGCAGCACTCCGGCATCAAGACCAAAAAAGTTCGGATGATGAGGTAATATCTCCAATACCGAGAGTTGAATTTTTTTTTTCAATCATACATGTAGTTTGTATTTGATCTGATTATGCTGTTCAACAAAGATCATAGGTTTCTATTATTTATCATTTCCGGAACGTTTTTGCCATTTCAAAATGTAAGGCACGTTCCGATTATTTGTAAGTGCCGTTTGGCTTTTTAACTTAATAAAACTTACACCGGAGGTGGTGTTTTTTCTTAAAAATATTTATGACTTATATAATTAATAATTGTTCTATTATATATATATATATATATATATATATAAAAAAAATATATTAACAAAAAAAATGAAACCCGCCCCGCCCCGCCCCACCTCGGGACCGGCCCGCCTACAACCGGGCCCCCGCCTAGACCCGGTCCAGGACCGGCCGGTCCCGGGCCGGTCCGGCCCGGTTCCCACCTCTACCATCCGTTACCCGTAGGGATGATCAGTATTCGGTTAAAAAAAAACTGAAAAATTGAAATAACTTGAAATTTTGATTTGATTAATTCGGTAATTCGGTTTGGTTTCGGTTAAAACCGAATAACAAAATTTTTGGTTTTGGTTCGATTTTGATTTTGGAATTCGGTTAATTTGGTTACTGAATTAATCAAAAAATTGTATACAAGATTTTTTTTAAAATTTTTTCATGAATAATAAAACTACCAAGTAACCCAAATTAGCTTGGATTCTTATTTTCTTTTTTTCCATGGACAATGAATTTTCTATATTGAATGGAATTTAAAAAGAAAAACATCTCTTATAGAATTTCACTTCCATTTTTTTGGTTAATTCAGTTTAAACCAAACCGAACCAAAATATTTCGGTTCGATTTAAATTCAATTTTATAGACTAATTCGGTTTCTTATCATTAAAAATAAAAAAACTGAATAATTCAATTCAATTTAAATAAAAAAAATTGAATAATCACCCTTAGTCACCCGTGTCTTCTCACTATATACATGAATTGTATTTGGCATTTTAAAACTAAATCATAAAATAATGGAGCTTGTGATTGTAACTAAGAAATCCATGATTCAATGCCTCACTCCCTCTTAACTTGTCACCTATATACCTAAAACTATAACTATAACTGGAAATTGTCTACTCAAGTGAATATGTGTTGACTTTTTCTTTTTCCCCCCATGTGGCGCGCATCTCTTCTCCTTTTGCCCTTATTTTTTTTATTCTTTCTCTTTCCTATTTCCTTGTTTTTTTATCTCTTGTTGGTCCAACTTGGCTTGTGGTGGATTGCGGCAAAATTTGAAATTTGGTGAAAATGAGGCTGGGGCAGTGCCGAATTTGGCTTGAAGAAACGCGTTGTTTTTTCTATAAATAGTCATTCGTTCCCTCTTTTAGAGCTATCCCGATAGCTCACTTAAAATTTGTAAAGAGTAAAAGAAAATTGTAAGTGAGAGATTTATGTTTAGGGCGTGACAAGATAGTGAGATAATTTTTTAGGGTGTTTGAAAAATACTTGAGTGCCATTATTTTGTGTTTATCTCATACCTTTAGAATTTTTATCTGGAGAAGACTCTCTCTCTCTAAGTATACTATTTTTATAATGAAAGAAAATCTTGAAGTTTGTCCCGTGGACATAGCCCTAAATTAAGGGTGAACCACAGAAATTTTCTGATGTCATTTTTACTAATTATCTTACGTTCGAAGTCTTATGCTCTTGAGCAGACTGTGAGTATATCAAAATATCATCAATGAAGACTTCAATAAACTAATCTAAGAACGGTCTAAAAATCCTATTCATGGCTTCCATGAATACTGCCGGCGCATTGGTCTCACTGAACGACATAATTGTATACTCGTAGTGTCTGTATCTTGTCCTGAAGGCAGTCTTCGAGATATCTTTCTCCTTAACTCTGATCTGGAAGTATCTAGATCGGAGGTCAATCCTAGAGAACACCTTCACTCCTCTCAATTTGTCAAACAGATCATTGATCCTAGGAAGCAGATACTTGTTCTTGACTGTTACTGCATTCAACTTTTTGTAGTCGATGCATAGTCTCAAAGTTCCATCCTTCTTTTTCACAAACAACACCAAGGCTCCATTTCAAGCACTGACATTCGGTAAAGAGGTATTAAAATTGGTTTTGCTCCAGGTTAGAGGTGAATGGAAAACTCAGTGTCCTTCTTGGGTGGTAACCCAGGCAACTCCATTGGAAACACCTCAAGAAACTGATTAGCGATAAGAATTTCCCTAAGTTCTTTATGGCCACCCCATTCAAAGCATGATATTCTTCTTCATTGACTATGGGGATGGAATCCATAAGTCTAAGGTGCAAACTCTTAGCGCTCGATGCTAACCCTCATGTACAAGTCACTTTAGCTCTTTGAGCATCAGTAATGTTGACCGAGTGACTAGCATAGTCAATTTACACCTTGTGCTTGCTTAGCCAATCCATTCCCAACATTAGGTCATAAGACCTCATGTCTATAACCTATTACTCATAAGAGAAGTTATGGTTATCTAACTGCAAGGGATACCTAGAAACCAACTAATTGGTCACAATAAAACTCATCCCTATAGTTCTGATAAGTTTCAACTCACTAGAGATTTCACACTGCAATTTAAGTCTATCTACCGAGGCAGACGATATCACAGAAAGAGTAGCTCCAGTATCAAAAAGTATTTTCACACCACCATTCTGGAATGTAAAGTTACCTCGAATGGCGACTGGCTCTTTGGTCACTTGACTAGCCAAGGCGAAGACCCTTGGCTCAATTGCTGCTGCGGCCACACCAGTTCAATTTCCTATGGCAAGAGGTACAGGGGGTAGATTTCGAGGCAGACCCGACAAGGGTCAAGCTTATGGGCATTCCCTAGCCCAATGACCACTCTGACCGCAGTTATTGCAAACATTAGTTCTTAAAGTGCATGGCTTCGTGCCATGGAACCATCTACAGTTAGGGCACAAGCCCCCTTTCCTCATCTTGAAAGGACCTTGGCTCTCGACCTTCTTTCCTACCATAGGACATTTCCCAACACTTTTCCCTAGGTTGGATGGTCCAACCTCCACCCTCTTGCTCTGAATTCTTGAGTCTTTATTCTCTATCTCTAATTCCAATGCCTTCTGAACCACTTGGCAATAGCTTTAAATGTCCATTATCCCCATATACCTATGAAGAATGGGCTTAAGGCATTGGAAGAATTTCTTGGCCTTCAATTCATCGTTACCGATCATATAAGGAGCATACCGAATGAGTGAGTTGTACCACTGCTCATACTCCTTCACAAATATCTCCCTTTCAGTGAGATTCTCAAATTTAATCCTCTTTTGATCTTGGGCAGCCTCACTAATGTATTTTTGTTGAAATTGATCTCAAAGTTCGACCACTTGAGCACCTTTTTCTTGTGCTCCGGTCGATTGCCATTGCTTTCTTTTAGCATCTCCAATACATCATCCCTACATAAGCTAGCCCTCCCTTTAAAAAAGAAAGGTACCAAGGCCATTCTCTGTTCTGACTCATAGCCTCCACAAGTAAAAAGTCAATTCATGCTAGACAACCAATCCTCTACCCTTTCGGGGTCGCCGAACCCATTAAAACTTGGTGGTTCAACCATTTTGAACTTCTCAAGTAACCTCATTTAATGTGGAGTTTCTCCCCTCCCTGGAACCTCCATATCACCTTACTCCTCCTCATGCTCATAAGCATGGTCTTGTCTTTCATGGGCCCTAGGCACTTGCCAATAGTTGGCATGCCTTTCTTGACCTTGGAATGAGTCATTCTCTTGGTCATCAACTTCCTGTGCGACCATTCTATTTTCCTGGTTTTGAAATAACTTGTTCATTATGGTGGTCATGCCTTGTGCCACTTGTACCAAGGTCTGTGTCATCTTCTGAAACACCTTGGATATCTCATCCAACCTTGCCACAATTGGATCACTAGAACCATCACCAGGTTCCCTAGCTCTTCTAGAAGCTCCTGACCGAATGTCAACCTTAACAACCTACAACTAAAGTCAGACGACATTCCATAGATGTTGGTTGGTATAAACTATCCTAGCTCATGGACTTTAAACTAGATCTCAGCTCATGGCCTCTATTGTCTATGAACTGTGCTCTAATACCAAACTAACATAGCTGCCCTCGGCCTTGCCTAGGAAGCCTGTGAGAACGGATGTCACGGTAGTTGTAATTGTCTAGTTATATGTGTGCACGAATTAAAACTTCATGAAACTAGTTGATTAACCTAGAAAATGCATGATGCATACTCATTTAGCTTTGACTTGAGTACATGGAAGCCATAAAACATTCACTTGGCTAAGGCACTTTTCATAGAAATCAAGTTTAAATAGTCAAAGCATATAAAATCACCATTTATATTATCATTACTACACATATTAACTGTGTGAGGGCATCAAAGAGAAGTAGGCTAATGCTCCTCACCCAAGAGCAACCATAGAGTCTAAAGCTCTGAACATAGACATAGGAGGCGACTAGGCATACAATATACACAAGTCTCTTACTGAGATCCACTAACTCCCACCTAGGAGATAAGTCCCAGTGACGAGTCTCAAAAGCCTGTCCATGTACTGCTAGCCTCTGTGGCTAGGAAAGTACAATAGTTAGTACTGTTACTTCACTAAAAAGTAACTAAGAAAACTAGAATAATGTAGATTGTCATAGCAAAATACCCACAACAAAAGATTACCACGACAACTCTCAGCGGTTATCGGGCTTAACACTGTCAGAATTTGTATAACATAAACTAGGGAGTGAGAATTCATGAATTCTCAGTAAAAGTCTTCACTTGTAAGGAAGATACTAAGGACAACACATATATAATCATATTTAATCTATTATAAGCTCATACAGCTTGATGCTAAACCTATGCGTATAAGTTCCGATCCTCTACCTAATCCTTAAACTACAAGGCAAAGCTTTGTCTACTAGCAAGCATTTTTTACTAGCCTAACTAGTGAAGTTCATCACTGGTAGAAACCTCCCTTATGTTATACAGGGGCACTATGGTTGGATTGATATTTCCTAGGTCGCGAAGAAGCCATTAGGTATACTAAGGTTTCCTCATCGATGCTTTGAACCTAAAGGTACAACTAAGGTCTCGATGGTGCTAAACCTTCCATCTTATCTAATGGTGTATTTGTTATTGCCCATCAACTAGTTTTCTCATGAGGTACATTTACCATTCACAAAACTATTAGAAAACCACTAGATCATGAGAGAGTTTTTGGATGTTCCGGAATGCCATTGTACCATTACAATCCTCAGGTACCCCTAGGACCATCCCTGCCCTCCCTAAATCCTCTTTTAAAAATCTGAAATTGTAGCTGAAAAAGGCCTTTAGAGCCTAGGCGCCAGGAAAGGTGAAGGTGTCTCTCAATGTTGATACTTTTGAAAAAAATTTCTAATTGCTAAGGAATTGATTTATGGGACCATTTCCACAGCCATTTGGATTTGTGTACATTTTGGTCGCAGTGGATTATGTGTCAAAATGGTTAGAAACAGTTCCTTGTCGAAATAATGATCACAAAACTGTGCTTAAATTCTTAAACGATAATATTTTGAGTCGATTTAGAATTCCTCGAGTCATAATAAGTGATGGAGGAACACCTTTTTGTAATAGACCATTTGAATCTTTATTGAAAAAATATGGTATCACACACAATGTTGCTACCCCTTATTATTCATAAATAAGTGGACAAGTAGAACTAGTAAATAGGGAGATAAAATAAATCCTTGAAAAGAAAGTCAACCCAAATCGAAAGGATTAGCCTTTGAAACTAATTGATACACTTTGGCCTTATCGCACTGATTGTAAAACTTCACTGGGTATGTTTCCTTATAGGTTAGTTTAAAAAAACCGTGTCATTTGCCTGTGGAACTTGAACATAAAGCTTACTGGGCTATTAAAACTTTCAATTCAAATCCTGATGATGCTGGTGTTTTGCGCAGGTTATAACTAAATGAGCTTGAGGAGTTGAGAAATGATGCATATGAGAATTTAAAAATATATAAAGCTAGAACCAAAGTTTTTCATGACAAAACAATCTTAAGAAAAACACTTGAGGTTGGCCAAAATGTTTTGCTTTATAATTCTCGACTTCACGTATTTCTTCAAAAATTGAAATCTAGATGAAGTGAGCCTTTTGTTGTAAAACATATTTATCTTTATGGGGTCATTGATATTGAAAATCCTAAAAATGGCAATGTGTTTAAAGTAAATGGACAAAGAGTTAAACTATTTTTAGAGACTTTTGATTTGTAGGAAGAAGTTGTTCATCTCAGTGATCCTCAAAATGACCATGGTAAGAAAATGTCAATATTTTTTTTTAAAGTCATTTTCCTTTCCTTTCTTTTCTTTTCATTTTTTATCTTTTCTGATTAAATGGTGGATATGGTACTCCGCGGCTCTCAAGTCGGTTACTTTAGTTTCTCATAATAACTGATTTCTTTCTCTCATTCTCTCAAATTTTTTTTAAAAAATGGATTCTGTCCTTTTTGCTTTGCGAAAACAATTTTCTTCTCTCCCAATGAATGTTCTTAAAAGGATTTACCATGCTAAATGTGAACGATTAAGAGTTTTGATGCACAAAGGAATCCCTGAAGATGTACGTTGGTTAATTGAAGATAAAGTCCGTTTGGCTGGTGAATTCCCAAATGAATTTGTGTTCCACATGCCTGACTTAGGCAAAAGCTCTAATGCCAAAAAATGAAGAGCAAAAAGGTTATGAGTTTGTCACAAATGTGGTCGATAGACTTGTAATACTAAATGTCGTTCTTTAGGGATGGTATCCGATAATTGAGAAGATAAAATACAATTCATTAAGAATAGCATGACTAAGAATTCTTTGGATGATATCCAATTAACTCTTGAGACGCATTCATGTGTATTAGTGTAACATGAACTTCTTGGTTTATAGAAAATTTTTCATAAAGAACGAAAGCGTTATAGTCTTCAGAATTTGACTTTAAAAGACCATATTTGCCAATTTGTAAGAAAACTGGATGGGAAGTAAAATCTCCACCTCATAGAAGGCATTGAAGCTATTACTGGACATAAAACCAAGGAAGATGTGAGCCATAGTCACAACTACTGTACATACATGATGTCATTTTTGAAAATTTTTATTTTCTTTTGATAATAATCTACCTACTCTTGTAGGTGTAATCATTGCATTATCCTTTTATCTCTATAAATGTACATTCTTTTTATTTTTCACAGGGTTAAGGATAGAAATGGAGGGAACCTCAACTCGCAGATTCTGAAATATTTTTATATTTTGTGGAGCTTTTCTTGGAAAGGATAAAGAGTTCTTGAGGGCAGCCAACCATTTTGGTAGAGTTTTAGCTGAGCGAAAAATACATTTAGTTTATGGGGGAGGCAATATCAGATTAATGGGAGGTGTAGTGCAACAGCATCTGTAAAGGGTAGCTAAATTTTGGGTATCATCCCTGCATCTTTGAAACGGATTTCTAGGGGCACAATTGGGGATTAATTAGTGGTTAAAAATTTGTAAAAGCATTTGTTACAAATACTTTGTAATTCTGATATCTTTATTGCTCTGCCATGAGGGTTTGGTATGTTGGGGGAAAATTTTCAAATTGCTTTTATTAGGGGTGATCACTATTCGGTTAAAACTAAAAAAATCAAAAACCGAAATAATTCAAATTTTTGGTTCGGTTTATTCAATTTTTTGGTTTAGTTTCGATTGAAACTGAATAGAAAGAATATCAGTTTCGGTTAGGAGTGTCGGTTATTTTAGTAACCGAAAAAACTGAAATTTTTTCATATCCTATTTGTGGTTTTGGTGGGCCAGTTGACAGGTTTGAAAGGAGTAGGGGTTGAGTAGAAGAAGAATAGAAGACTGGTGGCTTCTATTGGGGTTTACCATCACCAGAAAAAAAACAGACCAACGCTGTACATGTCTGACGCCTCGTCAGCCGTCGCCTCTGCCCTCCAATTACCTCTACCCTCCGCCCTCTGCGCTCGCCCTCTGCCCCCCAATCGCATCCACCCTCTGCCTCCGTCCTTGGACCTTTCCTAGTCTTTCTAGTCGCCTTCACCCTCGTCCCCCACCCTTCAGTCGCCTCCGCCCTTCTTCCTCACCCTATCTCCACCCTCCAGCCTCTCTCTTAGGCATAACCTTTCTCCGATAGCTGCCAGAAAATGACGGCCCCTATGTTTATCTGAGGGAGATATGCACAAACCCCAGAATTGTCCTCTATTTCTTGTTATATAATTTTTTAAGTCACCTATGTTTATATGTCTTACAGGTGAATCACTATGTTTGGATTTTACTTTATTTCAGCTATGTCAGTTCTAAACCGAACTAAACCGAATAGTTCAATTCATTTTTGCCTTGGTTTATAAG
>SMDT01001454.1:0-89975 GCA_005392925.1 Aquilaria sinensis | reverse complement strand
AAAATGGGAGAATTACAAGTGTGTCACAATGGCTAAAAACCATTATATTGTGTAATTCTCACCATAGTGATTGAAGTGTGAGGGGTAAAAAGCATGATCAACACCTCCTTAAAAGTGTTCCAAGTTGGTAACTTGGCCCTCAAGAAAAGCCTTAAGGATTACTTCTTTGTCAAGCAACCTATGGACTTTTTTTGTAAGGTTTTGGAAATTCGGGTACTCAATTGCAAAACTCTTAACAAAAAGACTTGGAGAGTTATGGGAAGGATATGAATGGTATGAAAGTGCTATTGGAGGACCAAATTGCTCATGGAAGACAAGTTTCGACAAAGTAAACACTAAAGGCAATTAGGACCTAAATGTCCTAGTGTAAACCTTAAGGTGTTCAAGCTTTTGACTTAAGTCTATGGGTCGAATTGTGGGGTTATCCCACCATGGGGGAGGCAGCCAAGACTTGATAATTAGTAAAAAAATGTTGGGCACATGTGTACCAATGAGTTTAAGACAAAGAAACCGTAATTAGTAAGAAAGAAAATGACATAAAGCAAGGTTAAGCTTGTTGAGTGTGTTTTGTGCCCTTAAGCTCATTTAAGGCCATTTAAGTGCCCAAATCACTTATCCCTCTCTCATTTTCGTCCTCCCCCAGCCCAAGAACATAGCTATGCTTCCTCCATAGCCCCCACATCTTCAAACTTGCAATTCATTGAAATTGAAGGCAAAAGGAAGCAATTGGAAGCAAACTAGAGCTATTGCTTGGATACTTCAAGGATCAAGCTTGATTTTTGGCCTACCCACATTGGTAAGGGTTTTCTTGCTCTCATGGACTGTTTTATGCAATTTTCAAACATCCATGGAGCTAGGGCTAAGCTTGGAAGAGAGCCATGAGCTTGATGAACCAAGCTTAGTGAGGGGAGTGCACTTATTGAAGGTTTTGTGACCAAGTGTGAAGTGCACAGTGATGGCAGCAAATTTCTGGGTTTCTAGGGACCAAAAGTTAGTACTAACTACTATTAAAATCCTCCTAAGACCAAGCATTAGCTTGGGGAGAGCTGCCATAGTGATTTGGTTATGTTTATTATGTGTTTTATGGACTAACCTATGGTTATTGTTGCTGCTGCATTTCATGTGTTTGTTGGTTGTGAATGGCTGCTGCATTTGGTTGCTATATCTTGTATATTTGCATTGTGGTTTTGTTGTTTTAGTGTCTTTGGATTCAGGTTTTAATGATGATCACATTACCTTAAGAAACCAAGTGTTACCCTTACTAATTTCTCAATGAAACTTACTCCCCTCAATTCTGTCATTTCAGTCCAGCTGAAAGATCACCTTGAAACTAACCTTTTTGGTTTGAGTTTTAATCTGAAATTTTAGGTATAAGAACTTCCATATGTCTAGATATGATATGAAAATTTTGGTGATTTTAGGAGTGCATCTGGTTTTTTTAATTATGGTAGTTATTGTGGTATGCAGCAGCTGTCCAGCATCCTGTTCTAGAGTCCATTGTGTCTCAGGCACTACTGTAACTTAGGGTGTCTATTTATCTGCGTTAAGAGCATATTTTAGTGTATGTGTGCATTTACATGTAGTGTATGTAAAATGAGACAAGTGGCTGAACATTTGAGTAATATTTTGGCTATGTAAGTGATGTGGTGCAAAGCTGCCTAAGTGTGAATGATCGGCTGCTTACTTGTAAATTCTGTTTTCTCCACATAAGGTTGTTAAAATAAAGGGAATGTAATTCCTATGTGTAATTCACATATATGGGATAGCCTTGGAGGGCTTTTCCCTTGTGAATGAAGTGTTTGCATGGTTTGGAAAAATTGTATGGGCAAAATGGTCAAAAAGTTGCCAAATTTTTGACTATGGACCTAAAGTTTAATATCTCCCTGTGTAGAATGAATATTGGTATGAAATTTTGACCACACCTAGAGGACATCCCGAGGGTTAGCTGATATTTTGAATTTATGGATTTAGAGCTCTGTAGCCAAAGAGATGACGTTGCAAAGTTGGCTGTGTTACTGTTCATTTGGTCAGAATTTTGTAACCCACTTAAAAAATCCATAACTTGGTCCATAGGTGGGCTATTGGTGTAAAACAAAATTCCTTGGTTTGATCTAAGTCTCTAATTGATAATGGAGCAAATAAAACATTGGGGTATGTGGCTAGAATGATACATTTTATTAGTGGATGTTACAGGTGCAGTAGCTGGTCACTAGAAGTTAACAAGATTGCCTAATGTGTGGAAGCCAAAACTAAGACTTGTGCTCGTGTTTTCCTTCTTTGCTGCCATGGTGTGCATGAAATGTGAATATGTGTGTGATGGTTGGACCAATATGCATGTGTTTACATAGTGCCCAAGAGGGCCACTTAGGTATGAACACTAAGGGTAGTGTTCTGATGGCCTACAGAACATTACCAATCCTAGGAGTCTAAATGCACAGTTTCGGCACCATAACTGGACTACCCCGAAGTGGGCAACATCATTAGTCCTTCATAAGTACTTAAGGATATTCTTAATAGTTGTCCAGTGACTTCTACCAGGGTTTGATTGGCACCTTCTCGTCATGCTCAAGGCATATGAGATATCGGGACGAGTACATATCATGGCATACATGATAGATCGAATTGCTAAGGCATATGGAATCTTACTCATGTGCTCTCTCTCCTCGGGTCTACTCAGACACTGAGATCTAGAAAGAGTTATACCATGTGACATGGGCAATAATCCTTTCTTGGAATCTTGCATGCTAAACCTCTTTAGCACCTTTTCAATGTATGTACTTTGACTTAGGCCAAGAAGCCTTCTAAATCTATCTCTATAGATCTTGATGCCTAACACATAGGCAGCTTCACCCAAGTCCTAGAAAAACATTTCCCAAGCCAAGTCTTTACAGACTGTAGCTCAGGAACGTCATTCTCAATGAGTAGTATGTCATCTACATACAACACCAAGAAGACAGTAGTGCTCCCACTAACCTTCTTGTAGACACAAGATTTATCTTCATTTTTGATAAAAACCAAACTCTTTGATTACTTCATCAAAATGAAGATTCCAACTTCGAGAAGCTTGCATCAGTCCATAAATGGACCTTTGCAACTTGCACACTTTATTGGCATTCACAGGAGGGACAAAACCCTCGGGTTGTGCCTTGTACACATCCTCAAGTAACTTTCCATTTAGGAATATAGTTTGGACATCCATTTGCGATATCTCATAATCATAGTGTACAACAATAACTAGTAACATTCAGATGGATTTAAGCATGGCAACTGGTGAAAAAGTTTAATCATAGTCAATACCATGAATTTCATTGAAACCTTTTGCAACCAATCATCCCCTAAAGGTAATCACATTACCATCCATCTCAGTTTTCTTCCTGAAAATCCATTTGCACCCTGTAGGTTTTACCCTTGCAGGTGGATCAAAAAAAGTCCATACTTGGTTTTCATACATGGATTCCATCTCGAATTTCATGGCCACTAGCCACTTCTCAGAGTCAGGCCCAGACAACGCTTGTTTGTAGGTTGTGGGCTCATCCTGATCCATGAGAACCACATCACCAGTGTGAGTCCCAAGAAATCCCTATCTTTCGAGCTCACGCTAAATGCTACCAGACCTATGTGGGCTATGTGCTATAGGAACAAACTCTTGAACCATAACATCTTGTTGTGTCTGTTCAGGTTCCATTTCAGGTTCAATGTACCCTTGTTGTTCTTGAATTTCCTCAAGTTCTACTTTCCTTCTACTAGTTGCTTTAGAGATAAACTCTTTCTCTATAAAGACACCAGTTCGAGCAACAAACACTTTTTGCTCAGAAGGATTGTAGAAATAGTAACCCTTTATTTCTTTGGGGTACCCAACAAAGAGGCATTTATGAGATTTGGGCTCTAGTTTTTCAGATGATTGACGTTCCACATAAGCGTCATAGCCCCAAATCTTCATAAAAGACAAACTGGGATGCCTCCCACTCCATATCTGATATGGTGTCTTTTGAACCAATTTAGATGGAACTCGGTTTAGTGTAAATGTAGTTATCTCTAGAGCATGTCCCCAAAAGGAATTTGTAAGGTCAGCTTGACTCATCGTAGAGCAAACCATGTCTAACAGAGTTCAATTTCTCCTTTTAGATACACCATTCCATTGAGGTGTACCCGACAGAGTGAGTTGTGATACTTTACTACACTCCTTTAGATAGTGAAGGAATTCTCGATCCAAGTACTCTCAACCTTGATCTAATTGAAGTACTTTGATTCTCTTCCCAAGTTGATTCTCTTCTTCATTCTTGAATTCTGTGAACTTTTTAAAGGATTCTAACTTGTGTCTCATGAGAAACACATAGCCATATCTACTGAAGTCATCAGTAAAGGTAATGAAGTATTGGAAGCCTCCTCTACCTTGTGTAGACATAGGGCCACATACATCACTATGTATGAGTCCTAGTAAGTCATTAGCCCTTTCACTTTGCCCTATGAATGGGGCTTTGGTCATCTTGCCCAACAAACATGACCCACATGTCTCATATGATTCAAAATCAAATGAGTCCAAGAGTCCATCCTTATGGAGCTTGGATATATGGGTCTCATTTATATGGCCCAAGTGACAGTGCTAGAGATAGGTCGGGTTCAAATCATTCAATCTGACCTACTTGGTATTCGTATTATAGATTGGATCTTGGAGTTCTAAAACATCTAACCCATAGCTAAGTTGAGCACTACCACAAAAGATTTCATTCAAATAAATAGAACAACATTTTCCCTTTATTATAAATGAAAAACCTTTTTTGTCCAAGCAAGAAACAGAAATCAAATTTCTACTAATAGTAGGCACAAAGTAGCAGTTGTCTAATTCTAAAATTGACCCACTACATAAAGTCAGAACATAAGTCCCTACAGCTAAGGCAGCAATCCATGCCCCATTTCCAACATGTAGGTCCACTTCACCTCAGGCCAATCTTTTACTTGTACTTAGATCATGCACATTTGAACAAATGTGATATCCATATCCAGCATCCAATACCCAATATGAGGAAGTAGGAAAGTTAGCCTCAATAACAAGAATACCTGAAGTGGAAGTCTTACTTCCCTTCTCATTAGCAAGTTCTTCAAGATAGAACTTGCAGTTACGCTTCTAGTGTCCAGGTTACTTACAATAGAAGACTCCCCTTCCTTTGCCACACCACGCTTTGGTTTTAGTGCAGCTGAAGAAGAATTAGCATTGGACTTTCCTTTAGCTTTATCTTTCTTGTTTTTGGCTTTTCCCTTTCTCATGCCCTTTTGAACCATCAAAATGGCTTAGCCTTCTCAAGGTTTTGCTCAACAATTCTCAACATGTTGACCAATTCAGGGAGGGACTTGTTAAGGTCATTCATGTTATAGTTCATGACAAACTGACTGTAGCTATCAGGCAACGATTGCAAGACTACGTCAACAGGCAACTCTTTTTGAAGAGTAAATCCCAAACTTTCAAGATTTTCAATGTACCCAATCATCTTGAGCACATGAGGACCCATAGGACTTCCTTCAGACATTTTGCACTGAAACAATGCCTTAGAGGTTACAAATCTCTCATGCCTAGCTTGCTCCTGGAAGAGCATTTTGAGATGTTTGATCATATCAAATGCCTTCATGTTTTTATGTTGCTTTTGAAGATCAAATTCCATGGTAATAAGCATGAGGCAAGCAACATCCAAAGCATCATCAGAATGCCTCTTGTCAGCAACCCTTTCAACTCTTGGAGCAGTGGCAGCAAGCTCATTCGGAATGGGTTGCTCTAGGACATAAGCCTTTCTCTCTTGCTTGAGGACTATCCTCAAGTTTCAGTAGCATTTGAGAAAGTTTGTCCCATTCAGTTTTTTCTTCTCAAGGATCGATCGCAATGAAAGTGTCGATGTGTTTTGTTCCATGGTTATCTACAACAGTAAATATGCAGTGTAAGAGTCCTGTATTTTAGTTCATTTAAAAAGGAATTTTATTAAATAATACTCCTACTATTTTCCTCAAAATAATAAGCCTCGACATTATTTTGGAACACCTTGATGCTAAGGTAAGCTAATGTATTCTGGTGGACCAAGATCCATATTTCACCACAACCTAAGTTAGCTTTGGCTTTTCTCTCAAGTTACAATTATTTAGGTAGGCAACTCCTTGCCAATTGCATCTCACGCAACTCTTGGATAGTTGGGTGAACAACACTTGTCCAAGCTCATATCATGAACCTAAGCCCAACTCTATGCCTCTAAGTCCCCAATCCTATTAGGATGACTTAGTTAAGTTGGACCCAAAGTTAGCAATTAGGATATCACTATTATCCCATCATGCCTTCCCAAGATGAACATAAGTGCTTTGCTTTGGCAAACCCACCCAATGTTGATCAAAGTCTTAATGAGTGCCAACATTTGGAAGGCATCACATTTAATTTGTTTGAGGCATTTTTCCTTTTGATCTCACCAATTTCTTACCTCCAGCTGTCTTATACATGCATCATATACAAATATAAAACATGCATCTCATGCTAACAAAAAAAAATGTGACATGGATATATCCAAACTATGTGATAATCTCAAGCTAGTGAGAATATCATAAAAGCCTATGAAAAGAAAAGGGTCTTCATAAGCTTTTTATCCTCTTTTCTTGGTTGCCCTTTTGTTGTCACATCCTTGCACATACCACCTTAGACGATCCAATAATGTACCATTACATCAATAATAGAAACCTCGACTTATATTCGAGAGGAGTAAGGTGAGAAGAGAATGTACAATAGGAGTAACAAGAAAAGGCACGACTTTATGAGTTCATTATGAGTTCCGGTTTCACGCATCATGAATCAATCTAATTAATTGTGTCCAATAGCAACCAAACACACAACATCATGCAATTCGGCATTAAATCCCAATTTAGGGTTTCACCACCAGCTTTGTTACCACTGTAGGGTTTCAGAAGCCAAACAAGCATAGCAAAATTTAATCAAAACCCTCCAGGATGCAAGTGAAATGGGGTAAACCGGGTGTTTGAAATTTTTCTTACCTAATTTTGGTTGAGATCTCTCACCAAACTGTAGAGTTGAATCACAAAACCTGAACAGTTGATGTGTTCAAGCTCTCTATGGTATCCACACGAGCCTCTCGAGATCACCATACTTCCACCACGTCTCAACAGATGCGTTTCTCTTGCGCTCGCAGTGCTAGCTTACGTTCTCCAAGGAATTGAAAGAGAATAGTGTGGCTGTCCTTTTTATGAGGCTATAGCAAGGCTACAAATTTCTCACTAAAAGTTGTATTTATAATAAGACTCAACTTCTAGGCCTAATAGGTTTCAAAGCCCTAATCCAATTAGGCTTTAATTTCGGGCTTAATAATGGCTCAGCTGTTGGACCAATTGTTAAGATGATATTATCATGAAACCATTACCCAAATAATTAGCCAATGTACTCTAATAATCCAAATAGCTCTATGTGTATGAGCCAATAAGCTCTTACCACATTGGTAATGATCATAAATCACATTTATGATCATAAGCAATGAGTGGTATCTAGCAACACATCATTGCTACCTAGGTGACAAGATTGTCGATGATTCGACTAAACCTTTATGATCATTACCCATATATGCCATTGTCCCTATGTCCAAGATATCAAGACTAGGCATGAGATATGTAATGTGTCACTCTTGTATAGCCTAATCTTTGGTTTCGTGATTACTGAGTAGACTAACTTAAATTGATGACATTGATATCATATATCAACTCATCCGAGCATGGCCATGCATTTTCTAAGTCTCACTCTATCAAGGGGCCGAAAGATATTGCTCCCATTACATAGGAGGGACAAATCCAATCTTGATCATACAAATGCCTCCGCATGATATATGACATACCTAATGGCCTCCTTCAAGTTCATTCAGTTGCAAGCAATAAAGGGAAGTATTAAAGTGTGTGACTCATATGTAAGGAACATTGATGACCTTAAGTCAAAGGACTACATATACCATGCTCACTATAAGAATCACCTATGATGCTCATATAAGGATCCATGTAGCATTTTCATGGTGGGTTAGTCCAATACACAAGTTCTCCAACTTATACCCATATGTAGACTACATATCTCATCTTAGTCTCCATATATGACAGTCATTATGCATTATTGTAACCCTCTCCACGGTAATGCTAGACCAGGGACATTTGAGAATATCATTATTCTAGGGTTACAATTATATTTATTATGTTACATAGAAAACAAAACAACAAACATAGTTGTTGGATTAATGCTTTAATAAAATATCATGGCTCAATGTGCAAAAATACAACCATCTCATGGTTGCCTTTTGGGCACAACACTAACAGAACCTTGATGACCTGAGGTTAAAGGATTACATATACCATGATCACTATGAAAATCACTTATGACACTCATATAACGATCCATGTAGCATTCTTATGGTGAGTCAGTCCAGTAACAAGTGCTCCGACTTGTACCCATATGTAGACTACATATCGCATATTAGTATCCATATATGCTAGTCGTTATGTATTATTGTAACCCGGTCCACAATAATACTAGACCAAGGACATTTGAGAATATCATTGTTCTAGGGTTACAATTATGTTTATTACGTTACGCAAGAACAAAACATTAAACATAGTTGCTGGATTATTGCCTTAATAAAATATCATGGTTCAATGTGCAAAAATACAATAATCTCATGATTAGGTTTTGGCCATAACACTAACAGGTATTGTTGAGCTTATAGACCCATAGCCGAATTTCATCAAGGATGAGGTAAAGCCCTTCCCAATTTGCCTGATGCACACCGTGGGATGATCTTTGGGATTCCATTTCAGCTCTTCGGAGAACTAGGTCCCCTTTTGTGATTCCCTTGGGTTTGACACATAAGTTTGTTTCGATGGCCATGCTTTGCTAGAAAGCTCTTCTTCTGAGCTCGGCCGTATTCCTATGTTTGTCAATCATGTCATGTTTGGCTCTTAAGCTGATGTTGTTACCTTCCTCGTTGAACACCTGTATTCGAATAGAAGGACGTATGACTTCAATTAGGATGAGAGCTTCAGTGCCAAATATGAGTGAAAAAAGTGTTTCACTAGTAGCCATCCTAAGGAATCTTCAGTAACTCCATAGTACGCTTGGGAGTTCACCAGGCCATTTTCCTTTTACCTCGTTTAACCTCTTTTCCAAGCCATCTTTTAATGTTCTATTAGACACTTCAACCTATCCATTGCTTTGCGGGTAGGCTACTGGCACAAAGTCCAATTTCACTCAAAGATTGGTGATGAATTCATGAAATCCTTTGTCAATGAACTGGGAACCATTATCTGCCACTATCAACCTTGGGCAACCGAACTTGCATATTATATTTTTCCAGACAAATTTTTCGTTGTCTTTTGAGGAAATTGCTGACAGGGGCTCTACCTTGATCCACTTTGTGAAATAATCTATTGCAACTATGCAGAACTTGACTCCCCCTAGTGCCATTGGGAGGGGACCAATGAGGTCAATTCCCCATACTATAAAGGGGCTGGGGAAGTTAGCCGAGGAGATTGTTTTTGAAGGTGCCCTTTGGACTGGTGCGTGTCTCTAACATGTTTTACATCGATTGATGAACTGCTGAGCATCTTTCTTCTGGGTGGGAGAAAAATATCTTTGCCAAAGTAGTACTCCTATATGGGTGTTGGTTCCGATGTGGGAGCCACATACTCCTTCATCAATCTCATTTAGGACCTCTTGGGCTTCCCCTTCACTAACACAGCTTTTGAGAGGTTCAGGTATCCTTGTCTGTATAATTCTTCCCCAATTAGGAGGTATCTTCTCAAGTTTTTTTGCACCTTCACTACTTCCAGAGGGTCTTCGGGTAATTCTGAAGTCGTGAGGTACTTTTTGATAGGATCTTTCCATCCTTTGTCCGAGGTTGCGATGGCCATTATTGGTATGCTTGGGTGATCCAGTACTTCGGTGGACTATTTTGATTTGGACAAAATATCCGCTTCCACATTATCTCGTCAGGGTACATTTTTTGTTTGTACCTTATTGAACTGTTGGATAAGCCCTTTTACAAGATTATGGTATTTTTCCAAGTTGGGAATCACTGTGGGCCTTCGATTTTTTCACACCAACTCTTTTCCCAACCCTAAGCCTGCTATAAGGGCTTCATATTCATCAATGTTATTGGTGGCATTAGAACTAAATTTGATGGCCTTCAAAGCTTCCATACCTTCAGCTCCACAGAGAATTACTCTTGCTCCCTGGTGTTCGGATCTTGAGGCACCATCGACAAATAATGTCCACTTAGGTTCATCATTTCTAAGGTCCCCTAGAGTACCTTCAATTTTAGGTACCTCAGCAATGAAATCTACCAACGTTAGGGCTTTTATTGCCCTCCTTGGTTCATAAGTGATATCATACTCACCGAGCTCGATGCACCACTTTGATAATCTTCCCAAGTGGTCTACCTTCTTCATGACTTCCCAAAGAGGTAAGTTACTTCACACTATGCTGGGATGTCTTTGGAAATAAGGCCAAAGTCTCTTGCTTGCCAATACTATGGCATAGATGGCTTTTTGTAGTAGACAATACCTAACTTTGGCACCATGTAAGGACCTGCTTACATACTACACCGGCCACCTCTTCCTTCCATCCTCCCTTACTAGAACCAAACTTATGGCTTTCTTAGTTATTACAAGCTAAAGGGAGAGCGGTTCTCTTTCCTTCGGTTGCCAGAGTGTCAGTAAATGGGTCGGTTAACTTTTAAGCTCCTTCCACTCCTTCTAGTCTTCCTCATTCCAAGGGAGTTCCTCAACTCTAAGGTTGCCTTCATTTTTGCCTGCATTCATAAGTACTTTGAAGAACGGCCAGCACCGATCTCCATATCTGGACATGAATCTACTGAGGGAAGTTATTCTTCCAGTGAGCCTTTGTATATCCCTTGTTGTTGTCGAAGTTTGTAACGCTAGTAGGGCATCGAATTTTTTGGGGTTATCATTTATACCCTTTTCGAATACCATGAAGCTGAGGAATTTCCTCGCTGTTACCCTAAATACGCTTTGCTCGGGGCTAAGACATATTCCAAAGTTCCTAAGTTGCTGAAAGGTCTATTTTAAGTACGTGACATGATTGCTAGGTACTTTGGTTTTAACAATCATGTCGTCGATGTATACTTCAATGTTTTTCCCGATCTAGGAATTAAACACCTTGTTCATCAGCCTTCGATACATTGCTCCAACATTTTTTAGGCCGAAGGGCATTATGATGAGCAATATATCCTAACTTCAGTGACGAATGCTATTTTTTCCTCATCCTTGAGACTTATCCAAATTTGGTGATCACCATTGAAGGCATCTAGGAAGCTTAATAGCCTATACTAGGCTGTAGAGTTGACCAGGTCATCTATTGAAGGGAAGGGGTATGAGTTCTTAGGGTAGGCATCATTGTTATGTTTTAGAAGTCAATGCACATTCGGAGCTTATTGGTTCCTTCCTTAGTCGTGACAACGACATTGCTAAGCCACTCTAGATATTTGACTTCCCTTATCACACCAGCTTCCAAGAGTCTTTAAACTTCTTCTTTGATGAAGCAGTTCTTTTGAGCTGAAAGGCTGTGCTTTTTTTGCTAAATGGGCTTTGAGTCAAGTCGCATCTTAAGATAGTGTTAGGCTATGTCTAGAATCACTCTAGGCATGTCGTTCGGTGGGTAGGCAAAAAGATCTTTATTCATTATCAAAAGTGGTTAAAGTTTTTCTTTTTCCCCTTCAGCCAATTATTTCCCCATCCATGCTGCTTCAGTCTAGGACTAGTTCTATATCCATAGTTTCTATTTTCTCACCATCTTTTTCTCTTCCGGTGGCTTCTTCAGTTGTAGTACCCTTTTCCCCAATAGTCTGTGCATGGACTTTAGGGGACTTTTTCTTACTTTGACAAACACCTTCCTGACCTCAGCTTGGTCAATGAATATCTTTACGTCTCCTTCCTTTGGTTCCAATAGTGACCATTAGGTACTTGATGGCTGCTCGGAGATGGAGATTGTCCTACATTTGCCTCCTGATGATGGCATTGTATGATGATGATACATCTATGACTATAAATCTTGTCATAATTGATGTGAAGTGCTCTTCTCCCATTTTGACTGAAGTGCCTTTCAACATAAGTGAGAGATCAACCCATTCGAGTACAGAAAGTTTGGCTGGTTCTACTCTGAATGTGGTGGATGTCATTGGCATGAGATCATTCTCTATTATGCCTAGTTTCGGTAACACATGGGCAAAGAGGACATTAGCATTTGAGCCATCATCTAGGACCACTCTTTTGACGTCCCAATTTCCTATCGTTGCCATGATCAGGAGGGGGTCATTTTGTGGGAACTTTACTGTACACCCATCCTTCCGAACAAGCTTGTTTGTTGTGTTGTTGAATTCCATCATCGTGATTTCCTGAGCCTTCCTTTTCCTCTCAGGTAAGGGTATTCTAGTTGTGATTGTTTGGATTATACCCGCCAAAGGTGGTGGGTGTTTCCTGGGCTTCGGTTTTGATGTCGGTCAGAATCATAGTCCTCATCCTCTCCTTTTATCCCTTCTTCTTTTCTTTCTTGGGCTTTGGGCAATGACATTCATAACTAGCATTGAAGTTGCCCTTGCTTGATCAAAGATTCAATATACTTTCTTAGTTGGAAACAATCCTTGGTATCGTGGCTGTGGTCCTGATAAAATTGATAGAATTTGTTCATGTTCTTCTTGTTGTTTGAGGTCATGGCCTTCAAATGTTGGATTACGGTTCCTTGTCTTTCTAGGGTCATTAGGATCTTTATTCTTGTAGTACTTAAGGGGGTGAATGATACTGGCTTCTTCCCCATTACTTTCCGAGGTCTACCCCCTCCCTCGATGGAATTTTGGGGTGGGTAACCTAGACCTTTAGAGTGATTATGTTCAAACTTTGGGCCACCAATCCTTAGTTCCTCGGCTATCATATCTTGCTCAGCCCTTCGGTAGAACTCTCTGAGGGTGTCAAGAGGATCCTTGGAGAACTCATAGAAGAGTTGTAAGTCCATCTTTAGCCCCCAGATCATAGCAAGGATTCGGATATTAGGGCAGAACTCTATCACGTTGAGGGATTATCGGTTAAGCCTCTTGACGTAGTCCCAATTGGTCTCCCTATTCTTTTGGGTTATGTTGAACATCTGGACTAGCTTCACCACCATTGGGCTGCTTATGATGAACTGTTGGGTGAAGGTAGTGTACAACTACTAAAAACCCATTATGGTTTTGGGCACTAGAGAGTTGTACCATGTAGTTCTCGGCCCTAACAATGTGACTTTGAAACATTTGCAGAGGGTGGCATCATTGGCACCATGCAATACCACACTCTTCTTATACTTCATCAGGTGGACTTGGGGTCACTGCACCCGTCATATGTCTTTAGGCATCGTACTCAGAAATCGCTGGGCATTGGTGCCTCTAATACGGTACGGATAAAGAGAGACTCTTCTTTGGTGAAGGTCTCTAATAGCCTTGATCATAAAGGCTTTTGAGAGACCTATTTTTCCACATTTTCCAACCTCTCCTGGATTTTCTCCATCAGGACGGTAATGCCTTCATCTCCTTGAGGCCTGGGAGCCAACGATAGGGGAGAATAGTGTCATTTTCTTGGTGAGTAACTTCGTTGGTGCGGGGATAAAGACTTCTCATCTAGAGATGTGCTTCACCGGCATGAGGTTCTGGGCTTTTTTGACCTTGCTCCTGCAGTGCGACATCCCTGGGATGGTATGTCCATTGAGGACTCATCATGAAGGATCTCGCTACCAAAGCTCCGGCAGCGAGATCCTTCATGATGAGTCCTCAATGGCCGGTGATGTGACTTATGGAATTTCTCCGGACGGGCATGTGACCACCATTTGGTTGAGTTGTTGTGTCATTTCAGCAACGATAGCACACTAAAAATCATGTAGAAAACCCATTGTGATTGTTAAAGGACAATTATCCTCTAGCAGGGAAGTCTCCACTACAGGCTGTTCAGTAGTTGCTTGAGCCTTTGATGTCCACTCGGACCTCGGAAGTCCCTTGTCCCATGAATGCCGAGTCTCCATAACAGCAACTTAGGGGTGAGTTCCCACAGATGGTGCCAAATGATACCCAGTAACAACTTCGTTGCATGACATGTTAGGCTTGAGAGAGAGACTTCCAGTGAGAAGGTATCTGTAAGACCTTGAAGAATGTTTGTTGGGAGCTCCCAGGAGCACTTTCTGGGGCAAGAGTCTTCGATGCCCAAGTTAGTATATAGGACAAAATTTGCTAAGAGTAAAGACTAGGAAAGAGAGGGTCCCATGTGATCTTACCTGGGAATCTCCCAAGTATTTTTAGGGGGCTCAAAGGAGAAGTCGGTTACCCGAGTAAGCAAATCAGGACACGTGGTCAACAAGGGTTCGGTCCGTACCTTCAGGGAGGCATGCCTCCAGTTGTCCATGAGCAGTTATGCTTAGAAGGTATGGGCGAGGTTTCTATTAGAGGCTCCTTAACCATTTTTGCCATTTTCTGAAAGAGCCCTTCGGTGATTGGAGGACCCTTTTGGGGATTGCACTTCTCTCGAGGGTGGTTAAAAGTAGTCGTTCAAAGAACCAGACTCTTCATTTCGAGGTTGGTCAAAGGGGGTATCTGAAGGTGATGTTTTACTGTACTGTGCTCAGCTGTGTACTCTTTTGAAGATGGTACGTAGTCCCTTCCAGGGTCAGTTCAAGTTGTT
The DNA here is from genome assembly GCA_005392925.1 of Aquilaria sinensis. NCBI lineage: Eukaryota > Viridiplantae > Streptophyta > Magnoliopsida > Malvales > Thymelaeaceae > Aquilaria > Aquilaria sinensis. Next base: position 75,248 of record SMDT01001454.1, on the reverse strand, counting down.
CCCAGGGTGGTGCGGGCTCTGTTTCTCCAAGGGTCTTAGGTGATTTGCCCTTCGGTTATCACATTGGCCTTTATGGAAATGCCTAAGCTATATAAATGTTTTATGATTTTCTACTTGGTCAAGTCAAAGCAACTATTGCTTGCATAATCGCATTCCTAGGCTAAACAACTAGTAGGATGAAGTTTTAAGCTGTGCACACATAATTAATTAGCCAATTGCAACCAACATGAGACTTGTCCTTATAGGCTTCCTCGCCAGGGACATTAGGGGTCATGTTACTCAGGACCACTGGGTTAGAGATTGGCTAGTTAAGAGGGAACAAAGAAAAGTGTTGGGTAAATTTGGGGTTCCTTGGCCAAGAAACCAACAAGGCAATGGAAAAGCAAAGGAAACCCCTCAGTCACCTAAATAGATACAAAAAAAGCGAGGTCAGCCTGTGCTAATTAAGTCCTAACACCCAACTAGAAGAATGTATCAGATTGATCGATCTAAAAGAAGAGAAGAAACAAGCATTTAAGAAGAGGCCATAAGTCATAGCAAGCTAAGGAAGAAAGCATCGAAAGGTAACATTTACCTTTATGATAAGCTTATTTTAGTGCTTTAGGATACTGGTGCTGCCATACCCATTATTTTGGATAACTTAGTGAGAGAATTGAACTTAGAAGTTACATCATTACCTTGAATGTATTTGATTAGAACAACAGGGAATGAAATGAAGTTTTCACATCACATACTCAAGGACTTTTATGATTAGGCTAAATGAGCTGAAATTGAAGGCTAATCTAATCATTTTGGAAACCAAAATTTATGATATGGTAATCGATTGCATGCATATACTTTCTAAAGAAGAATATATGGGCTTAAATGATAGAAAGTCCAAGCTTGAATTGGAAAAAATTCTGCGTTACCACCTCACAAAAATGGGAGAATTACAAGTGTGTCATAATTGCTAAAAACCATTATATTGTGTAATTCTCACCATAGTGATTGAAGTGTGAGGGGTAAAAGGCATGAAACACCTCATTAAAAGTGTTCCAAGTTGGTAACTTGGCCCCCAAGAAAAGCCTAAAGGATTGCTTGTTTGTCAAGCAATCTATGGACTTTTTTGTAAGGTTTTGGAAATTTGGGTACTCAATTGCAAAACTCTCAAGAAAGTGACTTGGAGAGTTATGGGAAGGATATAAATGGTATGAAAGTGCTATTGGAGGACAAAATTACTCATGCAAGACATGTTTGGATAAAGGAAACACTAAAGGCAATAAGGACCTAAATGTCCAAGTGTAAACCTTAAGGTGTTCAAGCTTTTGACTTAAGTCTAAGGGTGGAATTGTGGGGTTATCCCACCATGGGCGAGGCAGCCAAGAATTGATAACTAGTCAAAAATGTTGGGCACATGTGTACCAATAAGTATAAGACAAAGAAACCATAATTAGTTAGAAGGAAAATGACAAAAAGCAAGGTTAAGCTTGTTTAAGTGTGTTTTGTGCCCTTAAGCTCATTTAAGGCCATTTAAGTGGCCAAATCACTTATCCCTCTCTCATTTTCGTCCTCCTCCTGCCCAAGAACACAGTGACACTTCCTCCATAGCCACCATACCTCCAAGATTGAAATTGAAGGCAAAAGAAAGCAAGAAAGGGCAATTGGAAGCTATGTGGTGCTAAGACTTGAGCGCACCCAGGGTCAAGCTCCAATTTCAGCGTACCCATCAAGGTAAGGGTTCTCTTGCTCTCATGGGTTGTTTTCTATATTTTCAGGTAACCATGCAGCTAGGGCTAGGCTTGGAAGAGAACCATGAGCTTGATGAACCAAGCTTAGTGAGGGGAGTGCACTTATTGAAGGTTTTGTGACCTAGTGTGAAGTGCACAGTGATGGCAGCGAACTTACCGGTTTCTAGAGCCCAAAAGTTAGTACTAACTACTTTTACAATCGTACTAAGACCAAGAATTAGCTTGAGGGGAGCTTCCATACTGATTTTATTATGTTTATTATGTGTTTTATGGACTAATCCATGGTATACGTTGCTGCTGCATTTCATGTGTTTGTTGGTTGTGAATGGCTGCTGCATTTGGTTGCTATATCTTGTATATATGCATTGTGGTTTTTGGGTTTTAGTTTCTTTGGATGAAGGTTTTAATGAGGATCACATTACCTTAAGAAACCAAGTGTTACCCTTACTAAGTTTCTGAATGAAACTTACTCCCCTCTATTCTGTCATTTCAGGTCCAGCAGAAAGATCACATTCAAACTGACATTTTTTGTTTGAATTTTGATCTTAAATTTCAGGTACATGAACTTCCATATTTCTAGTTATGATCTGGAAATTTTGGTGATTTTAGGAGCACATTTGGTATTTTTAATGGTGGTACTTATTGTGTTGTGCAACAGCTGTCCAGCATCCTGTTTTTGGAGTCCATTGTGTCTCAGGACCTCCTGTAACCTAGGGTGCGTATTTAGCTGAGTTAAGACCATATTGTAGTGCATGTATGCATGTACATGTAGTGTATGTAAAATGAGACAAGTTTGTGAACATTTGATTAATGTTTTGGCTATGTAAGTGATGTGGTGCAAAGCTGCCTAAGTGTGAATGATCAGCTGCTTACTTGTAAATTCTGTTTTGGACACATAAAGTTGTTAAAAGAAAGGAAATGAAATTCCTATGTGTAATGGACATATATGGGATAGCCTTGGAGGGCTTTCCCCTTGTAAATGAACTGTTGCATGGTTTGGAAAAATTATATGGGCAAAATTGTCCAAAAGTTGCCAGAATTTTGACTCTGGACCTAAAGTCTAATATCTCCCTGTGTACAATGAATCTTGGTATCAAAATTTTTACCACACTTAGAGGACATCTAGAGGGTTAACTGGGATTTTGAATTTCTGGATTCAGATCCCTGTAGCCAAATATATGACGCTGCAAAGTTGGTGGAGTTACTGTTCATTTGGTCAGAATTTTGTAACCAACTTAAAAAATCCATAACTTGGTCCATAGGTGGGCTATTGATGTAAAACAAAAATTCCTTGGTTTGCTCTAAGTCCCTACTTGATATTGGAGCAAAGAAAACAGGGGGGCTACATGGCTAGAATGAGACAATTTATTAGTGGAAGTTATAGGTGTAGTGCCTGGTCACTAGAACTTAACAAGATTGCCTAATGTGTGGTAGCCAAGATTAAGACTTGTGCTAGTGTTTTCCTTCTTTGCTGCCATGGTGTGCATGAAATGTGAATATGTGTGTCATGGTTGGACCAATATGCAAGTGTTTACATAGTGCCCAAGAAGGCCACTTGGGTATGCACACTAAGGGTAGTGTTCTTATGGCCTACAGAACATTACCAATCCGAGGAGTTTAAATGCACAATTTTGGCACCATAATTGGACTACCCCGGAGTGGGTAACATTCTGATTGTGAAAGAATTTCCAAAGGTATTCTCTTTTGAGTTACCAAGGTTACCACCCTTAAAGGAAATAGAATTTGCAGTTAAATTGTGTTCAGGAGCAGTTCCTATATCTACTCCACCTTATAGGATTGAAATTCTTGAAATGGATGAGCTGAAAAAGTAGTTGGGCGAACTGTTGAGAAAGGGTTCATTAGGCCAAATGTGTCCCTTTAGGGAGTACCAGCGCTGTTTGTGAGGTAGAAAGATGGCACTCTTAGGTTGTGCATTGACTACAGAAAGCTCAATGCCAAGACTGTAAAGGATAAGTATCCTCTCCCTAAGATTGAGGACTTGTTTGATTAACTTAAGGGAGCCATAGTGTTCTCAAAGATTGGTATCAGATCAAGGTACTTTCAATGTAGAGTTAAAGAAGCAGATATTCCTATGACTGCTTTAAGAAACAGATATGGGCATTTTGTGTATATAGGAATGCCATTTGGATGTATCTGTGCTCCAGCTTTCTTTATGGATCTGATGTCAAGGATATTCAGACCATATATCAATTTTATAGATGATATCCTAGAATATTCCAAGGATAAGTTGGAGCATGAAAAGCACCTGAGAACAGTGCTGGATGTGTTAAAAACACATCAATTATATGGCAAGTTGAATAATTGCCATTTATGGGCCAATCAGATTAATTTTTTAGGCCATGTAATTAATAGCCAAGGAATGGTTGTGGGGCCAGGAAAAATTGAAGCTATCTTATGGTGGAAGCAACCACAAAATGTTAGAAAAATAATAAGCTTCCTAGGTCTAGCTTACTATTATAGAAGATTTGTGCCACAATTTTCTATAATGGCAGGCCCTCTAACTGTGTTGACCGTAAAGGGGCAACGGTTTGGATGGTCTAGGGATTGTGAAGAGAGCTTTTAGGGGCTCAAGAACAAGCTCACTTTTACTCCTATACCAACATTCCCTGAGGTTTTACAAATGCATCTATTATGGGATTGGGATGTGTGTCAATGCAAGAAAAGGAAGCCATAGCTTATGGATCAAGGCAATTGACACCACATGAAAAGACTTATCTAGTGCATCATTTAGAACTTGCAATTGTGATTTTTGCGTTGAAACAGCAGAGACATTACGTACTAGGCAATAAGTTTTAGATCGTCACTGATCATAAGAGTCTCAAATACCTTTATACTCAAAAGGAGTTAAACATAAGACAAAGAAGATGGCTTGAATAGCACAAAGACTTTGACTATACTATTGAGTACATTGAAGGTAAGGCAAACAATATTGCTGATGCTTTAAGCATAATATACACATGCATTCTAAAACATCGAGAGGAAGAACTAAATGAACTTAATAACCTGACTTGTTTGGCGAACAAGTGGCTAAATTAGGAGAGAGCCCAATTGAGGGTAATAATTATCCAGTCATCATGGGAAGCTGAAATACTAAGGGCACAAAAACAGGATGAAGATCTTACTAGAATCTTTTGGCAGAGACATTGAAAGTTGTTCCAAGGGTTCACTTATAGGCAAGGATTGTAGTTTTTCCAAGACAGGATTTATGTACCCAAAGGGGTATGAATTCAGAGAACAAATTCTAAGAAAAAGCTCATGCTAGTATGATGAACATACATACTGGAATCATGAAAATGTACCAAGATTTAAGAGAACACTTCTGGTGCCCAAATATGAACAGTGAAATTCACATGTTTGTGTCCAAATGTGTCGTATGCCAACAAGTAAAATTTGAGCATTAGAAGCTAGGGACAAACTACAAGGTTTGCCTATACCTGAAAGAAAGTGAGGATCCATATCTATGGATTTTCTAGTAAGCTTACCTTTGACAAGAAGAAAGTATGATACCATTTGGGTACTTATGGATAGACTTACAATGTCAGCACACCTTTTGCCCATTAATCTTATAGATCCTTTCTATAGGCTGGCATAGTTGTACAGTAAAGAAATAGTGAGATTACATGGCATTTCAATGATATTGTTTCAGACAGAGACCTATGATTTATCCCTAGATTATGAAAATCACTACATTAGGCACTGGGTACTCAACTGAAACTAAGTTCAGCTTACCATAACCAAATTGATGGACAAACTGAAAGGACCATACAAATTCTGGAAATATATTGAGATGCTGTGAGTTTGAGTTTAAAGGAGAACAGAATCAACTCTTACCCTTAATAGAGTTCTCCTACAACAATAGTTATCACTTGGTGATAAAGATGGCACCTTATGAGGCCTTATATGGGAAAAGATGTGTTACTCCTCATTGTTGGCATGATTCTAAGGATACAGTTGAAGTAGGAGCAGAACTGATCCAAGATGCCATTGACAAGATGAAAATGATCTAAGAAATTTTCATAGACACTTCTAACCACTATATACGCAAAATTATAACTCAAGTAGGATTTGAGACCAGAAATAGCCAGGTTTAATGCTCAGCTCCATGTAGAATGAATATAACAGTAGGAACTTCATACTGTTTATAAGGAAACCTTAGGATATTTCTATATAAATAGCCACATATAGGATTTTTAACCTAAAATTAACTTGTTTAGGTAGAAAAAAAAACATTTCAATATGATAAAATATGAGCTTTAGCAGTTAAGACCTAACATTATAGTATTTGCCTACAGAAATGCAATTTGCTGACACAACCCATTGTTCAACTTGAAAAACCAATTCTTAAAGTTTAGACATGCTATAAACATCATAAATGACTTGTATACCAAGTTTGGTGGCCAAACTAAGTAAGAAAGCAATAAGTCAAACTTTAGTCAGCAAGTTTAGTTCTTAAGCCATATTTCTACAGAATTAACTAAAAACTGATTCGAGTAACTTAAGGAGCTAAAAATTATATTGTAAATCCATATAACATCATAATATATCATTTCAAAAGCTCCACATTTATCATAAACAATAACAACCTTTTTGTTTGTTATATAGCCTAGTTAACAAAATCAGTTGAAATACAATGGAAACAATACAATTCAAGCTGAAACCAAACTAGCTGCCTAAAATAAAATAAAAAAAGGACCAAGTGTTAAGATACCCAATCGAGGACTTCTCCTAAGTAAAAAAATTGCTTTAGAGAGGTCAATATCACCATCTTCAGCCTTGCCACAACTCCAAGTCTGAAACTCCATTACAATTTCATTAGTGTTCAGCTAGTAAATTCTAGAATTTAAAACAATTTATTGAACCAAGGTTGTTCAATCATTCTACCCTGTATCACTGACACAGTAAGAGTAGACAAAACATAGTGTTGGTCTAGCTCTCAAGATTTCTTGCAAAAAGAGTCAATAGGGGTGAGTTTCCTTGGAAACTCAGTAAGAGATACTCAATGACCATTAAGATCCCAATATGGTCTAGAATAACAATACCTTGCTAGCTCAACAGTAACTAATTACCTGTAACCAAAATCAGAGCCAAGTACAATAATAAAATATATACAATAACAATGTAATCTGCTTAATGCATATAATGCAAATAATGCAAATGATTCAAGCAATACCTACTCAATCCAATAACATTTTTGGATTTAATAAACAGTCCAGTAACCCTTTCAGGTTCAATTAGCAAATTAATAACCCTTTTGAGTTCACTAAGCAATCCATTAGTTAGGGCTATTTCTTTCTAGCCATCATTAGCTACAATAGCAAGCATAAACACAAACAACAATGAGGTCCTAGGGATTCAAACAATCAATATGCCCATCTATGCTCCTGGGTCAGCACTTCCCCTTACTTGCTTTGATTCTTTAATCATCATTCAAAAGTCCAAAAATAAATTTAATCAAACAACATAATCGGTATATAAAAAAGGCTAAAGTTTGATTTCCTTTAAGCATCCTTCTTACTCTGGCTGATAGTAGTCCATTAGCCTTGTTCTTACAGAGCTTTATATCTTACTCTGGCCATTAGGAACCTTGACCAATTCAATACCCCTCTAGAAACCATGATCACTCACATCAATTCAATGTCACATGGTTTCATAGCCTTCCTTACTTTGCATGTTACCAGACAATTTTAATACATGCGTTAATAATAGCAAGTAAGGCTAGTGTCCCTTACCTTAAATTCACCTTTCTTTACACAACTTTTAGCACTTCAATTCTATTCCTACAACCCCTACATCAACTTAGCTTGGCTATGAAGAAAAACTACACTTTGTGCAGCTCGAGCCCCTGTTCATCTTAGCCAGAAGTAAATAGCCAATTCCAAGCTTAATTGGCTATGCATAACACCTTCCTAAACCTCTAAATTTTCCATAAATTATGGACTTATGACTTAAATCAACAAGGAAAATACTTGGTTGAAAGAGGTGTTACCTGCAAAGAAAATTAAACAATGAAGATCAGGAATGGCAGGAGGGAAAAAGGTTGCTGTGTTTTGGCTCAAATTGTCCCCTTTGACTGAGGGTTGACGTTGAGTTAGAGTAATTTGATTAAGCTAAAAATTTGTATTACAGTTCAAGTAGATAATTAGAACTTACCTAGAGAAAAAAAAAAGGAAGCAAAAGCTGTAGAGAGTTCAAACTCCTACAGAACTGGTTATGAATATACAAGATTGATTGAGAGTTGACTTTGTAATTGACAGGTGAATTGAACCCAAGATTTTGAGGGCTTCTAAGACTACATATTGTGAACTTGTGGTAGAAGTCCAACAGGAATTTTGGTCATGGCATTTTGACTATTGTAATTTTTAAAAAGCAGCAAAGTATTGTATTTTCCATGAATCTGAACAAGATTATTGTGACATGGTAAACGTTTGCTACAAGCATTGAACTAAGGATCAGAATTTGGCTAAGAAACTAAAGTCCATACGACATAAAATGGACACTAGAAGCAGAACTAAGTGAGACCTGGTGGTGATGACTGAAACATCAATGTTATTGATTGTAAATGGTTCTGCATTGTGAGAAAGTGTCCAAAATGAATCAAGAAACAATAATGGATGGTCCTATGGTTATTGGACCTCCATGGAACTATGTGAATGAATCATAAGAAGTGGCATAGAGTTCATGTTTCTGTAAGTTAACCGGTGGTTGACTTTTTGAAAGGTATCTACTATGAACATGAATAATGGGTAGAATGACTATTTGGATGAGTATAAGCATGTAGGGATGGACATTTTCCTAACTCTTCTAAGTAAATAATTGCTATCTAATGATTGTGATTGTTTCAATGTGATGGTTAAGAGGAGTAAAAGTCAATCCACTGAAATAAAACCTATAGTATGAAGTGCGGGCCAGTAAGCAATTATGGAATTGCCATAGATTTGAAATAAATCTATATTGTGTTTGCAGTTTGGAATTGTACCAAGGAGGACCAAATTTTTTAAGGGGGGAGCAAATGTTAAAGACATACTTAAGCTATAAGGTAATTATGACTTATTTTCCTAATTATTTAATTTAGGAATTGTGTTAAGAAAATACCCGTTATTGTTTAATTCACCTATTGACATTGAATTGTTATTTAATTGGTATAACCGAGCCTAGTTAAGCTACTAAGGTAGTGGCTTAATTGATTATTTGGATAAAGGAAAAGACTTAATTGCAAAGTCTATCAGAAGCGTTTGAAAGGTTATGGACTGATTTGAAAAAAAAAATCAGTAAGATTGGTACTAGCCAAGTGCTAAGGGACCTAATTGCTTAAAATCTACGAGTTGGAGGTTTTACCTAACAAAAAGCTATGGACTGAATTGAAATAAGTGGAAAAGCATGGTTAAAGAGGTTTAATGGAGAATCTGGTTAGATTAATTACCTATGGCCTAATTTGTAAACAAACGAACAACTGAAGAAGTTAAGAGAGGGATTAAGCCCCACTCAATGCTAAAGCAAAATAGGTGCTTGGGTACTTGTTTGTTTGAAACAAAATTAGCCTGCTCTTCATCTCGAACTTCTTCCAAGCTGGTTTTTGCCTAGAAATATAGAAGAAGTGCCAAAATTGAAGGGAAAATTTACTAAATTGATCTTAGTTGCTAGCAAGTTTTTTCGGGCTAATGGGTAAGCAAGTTTATTACTTGCCAAGTTTTTTACTTGTTGATTTAAGTCATAAGTTCCTAGTTTATGGTGAATTTCAAAGGTTCAAGAAGGTGTTTTGTACAGCCAAGTGAGCTTGGAATTGGCTATTTACTTCTGGCTAAGATGAACAGGGGCTCGAGTTGCGCAAAGTGTAGTTTTTCTTCACAGTCAAGCTGAGTTGATGAAGGGGCTATAAGAATAGAATTGAAGTGTTGGAAATTATGTAAGTAAAGGTGAATTTAAGGTAAGGGACACTAGCCTTACTTGCTATTGTTAACGCATGTATTGAAATTATCTTGTAACATGCAAAGAAAGAAAGGCTAGGAAACCATGTGACATTAAATCTATATGAATGATCATGGTTTCTAGAGGGATATTGAATTATTCAAGGTTCCTAATGGCCAGAGCAAGATTTAAAGCTATGTAGGAATAAGGCTAATGGATTACTATAATACAGAGTAAGAAGGATGCTCTGAGGGAATCAAACTTTAGCCTTATTGATATACTGATTGTGTTGTTTGATTAAATCTATTTTTGGAGTCTTGAATGATGATTGAAGCAATCAAAGCAATCAAACCAAACAAGGGGAAGTGCTGACCCAGGAGCATAGATGGCCATATTGATTGTTTGAATCGCTAGGAGCTCATTGTTGTTTGTGTTTATGCTTGCTATTATAGCTAATGATGGCTAAAAAGAAATAGGCCTAGCTAATGCATTGCTTACTGAACCCAAAAGGGTTATTTAATTGCTTATTGAACCTAAAAGAGTTACTGGACTATTTATTGAACCTGAAAAGTTTATTGGATTGAGTAGGTATTGCTTGCATCATTTGCATTATATGCATCATGTAGATTATATTGTTATTGTATATATTTTATTATTGTGCTTGCATGCATTTGTTTTCTAATTTTGGTTGTAGGTAATTAGTTACTATTGTGCTACCAAGCTATTGTTATTCTAGACAATATTATGATCTTAATGGTCATTGAATGTCTCTTACTGGGTTTCCAAGGAAACTCACCCCTATTGACTCTTTTTGCAGGAAATCATGAGAGCTAGACCAACACTATATTTTGTCTGGTCTTACTATTTTGGTTATATAGATTAGAATGACTGAACATCCTTAGTTTAGTAAATTGTTTTTAATTCTAGAATTTACTAGCTGAACACTAATGAAATTGTAATGGAGTTTCAGACTCAGAGTTGTGGCAAGCCTAATGGTGGTGATATTGACCTCTTTAAAGGATTTTTTTACTTAGGAAAATTCTTGTTTGGGTTTCTTAACTCTAGGTCCTTTTTTTTATTGTATTTTAGGCAGCCAGTTAGGTTTCAGCTTGAATTGTATTATTTCCACTATATTTGAGCTGATTTTGTTCACTAGGCTATAAACAAGTACAAAGGGTTGTTATTGTTTATGATAAATGCAGAGCTTCTAAAATGATTTATTATGATTTTATATGGATTTAAAATATAATTTCCAGGTCCTTAAGTTTCCCAAATTGATTTACAGTTAATTTTGCAAAAATATGGCTTAAGAACTCAACTTGTTGACTAAAGTTTGACTTATTTCTTTCTCACTTAGTTTGGGCACCAAACTTGGTATGCAAGTAATTTATGATGTTTATAGCATGTCTAAACCTTAAGAATTGGTTTTCCAAGTTAAACAATGGGTTTTGTCAGCAAATTGCATTTCTGCAGGCAAATACTAAAATTTCAGGTCTTAACTGCTAAAACTTGTAATTTATCATATTGAAATGTTTTTTTCTACCTAAACAAGTTAATTTTAGGTGAACGATCCTATATGTTGCTATTTATATGGAAATATCCTAAGGTTTCCTTATAAACAGTATGAAGTACTACTGTCATATGGATTTTGCACGGGGCCGAGGGTTGAACCTGGCTATTGTTGGTCTTAAACCCTATTTGAGTTATAATTATGCATATACAGTGGTTGGAAGTGTTTGTGACAGAAATAATCAAGGCTGCCATTGATATAAAGCAAGCCTGTGCCAACCAAAGAGTGAGAAAGGACTGAGAGTTCCAAATATGAAACTATGTGTGGGTTAAAATCTCTCCTATGAAAGGAGTTATAAGGTTTGGAAAAAAAGGAAAACTAGCCTCTAAATACGTTGGACCATTTCCAATAGTTGCTAAAATTGGTAATGTGGCACATAAGCTAGAGTTACGTCTGTAATTTGGTCATATAAATGATAGTTTCCATGTCAGTATGCTTAAGAAATACCCATCTAACCCATAACCTGCCATACCAACTTTAGATGTCTCAGTAACTCCTAACCTCTCTTATAAGGAAGAACTTGTGAAGGTTCTAGCCAAGGATTTGAGAAAATTAAGGAGTAAGTGGATAAATATGGTGAAGGTCTAATGGTCTCACCATTCTAACTAATAAGCTAGTTGGGAAATAGAAATTGAAATGCTCAGGACATACCCGAAGCAATTCCCTACATTGCTTAAGAACTTGGAGGACCAAATTTTTTAAGGAGGGGAGAATGTCATGCGTGTGACTAGTATAGGCCCTAGGATATAATGGAATGTACATACAAGATATAGTATGTCAATACTTGACTAATACATGTCACAAGTATGAAATTAAGGGCTGTATAATGAAAGTGCCGCATCAAAATGCTCTGGAGACACTATGTCTGAACCCCAAGTAAATCTAATGAAAAAAAGTTAAACATTGGACCAGGTGAAGCTACATTAGAGTGCTAAGGAATATTTTTATAATGGGGCTCAATTTGTTGAGTAAATTTGGTTGAGAGACCAAGAAGCCAAGTGATATAGCCTATGACACAAAAAGGGGAACCCTTAATTACACCCTAGTGTGCTCTTATGTAAGCTCAGGACCTCTGAAGCCAAAAACACCATAGGATAGTGTATAAATACAATGGCTATAGTGGAGATACCAATTTTGGCAACTATACACACACAATAGTGTGGTGACTCCATGGAAAACGCTAGAGATACACTAGAGTGCACTAGACCACTCTTAAGTGCATGATTATGTGCCATTGTATGTTTATAGTGGCTTTATAAGCCTATGGCCTTCAAGAGCATTCTATGTGAATGATATTTAGAATTAAAATGGAAATTTGGGCTACAATGTAGACCAATAAGTGGTAGAAAACACCAAAGCAACATCAGGATATTTCAAAAGACACTAAAGTGCTCTTAGGTGCACTCTAAAGTGCACTTGTGTTCAAGAAAAAGTTTGAGGGCTTAATTGGCCAAATGAATTCTCAAAGTGGGTGCTCAATATCCATAATTTAAGACTCTAAGTGGGTCAAAATAAATTCCAAGAGGACTTAAGCTATTTGGAGGAAGGTTGGACAAAAAAACCTAAGTCAATGGTCATGGCGGCTACACATTTGGCCAAGTTTGGTTTCATAGTCTTCAATGGCTATTCAAAGATATTCCTTGATGGCTTCCTAATCTCACTTAACCTAGATAAGCACCTTCCATGTACTGAAGGAAATACCAAAATAAGGAAAGGAAATAAACGAGTCAAAAACTTTGGTGGCAACTTGGTTGGTCTTTCTGGTCACCACTTGATTTTTGGTCTCTAAGACCAATTTGTGGTAGGTACCTAGCTATTTCTTAGTAGCATTATGAGTTCATTAAGTCAATTAAGAGACCTACAAAGAATCAAGATAAAAATAAAATGAAAAGAAAGCGAAACTAATTAAATGACTTGGTTTTCAAGTACTCGATTACCTTTTGTTCCTTGTCTTTAAGGACAAGTTTCCTAGTTATTTCCAAGCTACTTCCTACTTCACTTACCACCTAAGACCATGGGCTAAGACTTCCCAAAGACAACTAGTTGAGAATTAAGCTATGTTGGCATATCAAAGTTGGTGTTCCTCATAAGGTGCTTTCTTCTTCCTTTCTTGTTGAATTATCACCATTATCCACCTAGCCATGCCCCTACCTAAATATCATTAAGTTGCTAAAAACAAAAGCTATGGAGAATGAGGGATAAAAGGTGAATCCGAGGCAACATCAAGTAAGCCTAGCACCTGGTGTTACTAATGTTGGTGCCAATGTTTATGGGCGTGTTATCAAGCTTCCTTATTACTTTTGGGTATGGGCGATGAACCAATATGAAGCTTCTTCTCATGTATTTTGAAGGGGAAAAGCTGCCCTAGGTTATGGCCTAAGTCAAAGGAACTTAGAGGCTATGTTAATGGGCTTTGTGTGCTTAAACCACTATGGTAAGCTAGCTAGTTTGCTTTCTGCAAGCATGGAGTCTTTGGTCAAGTTGGGCCAAGCTTGACAATCACCTAGAGCTCTATGATAAATGAACATTAATCTAAGTGATCACATGAAGAAACTGCCAAAGAATCATAGCTGCTATGTTATGGAAACTCAGTGTTGTGGTATGTATGTTTGTGTGCTTTTCTAATTCCATGTGTGTGCTAACCCCATTATCATTTATATATGTATTATGGATTATGCTATACTTGTTGTTATTAGTATGTATGGTTACTAAAGAAGTTTCAACATTTTATGTATATGAATGTTTTAAACATTGAATAAGGCATTAGGTGCTGTTTGGGTTCTTCATTGAGTACCTATGTACTCATGCCCTCTTTTGCCCATTTTAGGTAAAGAACAGATTAAGAGGCTTAGGAACCTCTACAGGAGGTCTACATACAAAGAGGTAAAACTCTCTAAGTTATGAGTTATGGAAAGAGAAGCAATGAGAAGTTCACTAATTTGAATTGATGATTTTGTTTATATATTTTGGTTGTAGGCCCTGATGGTTGTAGTGGGAATAGCTATTTTTTGGATCAATCCTGGTATAGGCTAGAATCGTGAGGGTTATGAGTAATCTATGCCTTAGATGTCAATTTAAAGTGAAAGTGGAAATCTCAGTGGGTCTAGAGACTGTATGAACAAAAAGAAGTGTACCATGCATAAAACCTTTTAAAACATCAAACTTTGATGTTTTAGGCCATATAGTCCCTCATTAAATTTTGGCTTGTAGATAACTATATATGTAAAAGAAGAGGATAGGCTAGAATAAGTTTGTGCATGTACATATTTTTGGGCCTGGGTTGGCTATAGGCCACTAAGAAAAGGAAATATGCATGGTTTGAATCCTATGGTATGTGCATGTATGTATGAGTGGTTAACATTAGGCAAGCCCTGATGAAACTCTAAAAATGTGAGGACCTATTGTAACATGCATACTTAGACATTAAGTAATCTTAAGTGAGTAAAAACCCACCAATTGATAAAAGTAAGTAAACTCTACTAAGACTTCAACAGCTTGAGATTCCAAAAACAGTGAATATAAGTTGTGGTTAAGAATCCCAGGAGTCAAAGTCAAAGTCACCATCTAAAATCAACTAAGTAAGTAAAAACAAACAATTGGTTAGAATTTGTTGAAAGATGTTTAGGGTGGGGGTGAGTTGGGCCCTAACGCACCATCAAATTTTTTTTGTGCTTCTAGCTCAGCCTTTCAAAGAACTATGTGTCCTATCTTAATTTCTTTTGGTTTGACCTTCAAGTTCAATATTATGGGTATTTTTTGTTGGAAAGTTTTTCTTCTAAGTTTGCTTCCAATTGCTTCCTTTTGCCTTCAATTTGAATGAATTGCAAATTTGAAGGTGTGGTAGCTATGGAGGAAGTGTGGCTGTGTTATTGGGCTGGAGGAGGCCAAAAATGGGAGAGAGATAAGTGAATTAGCCACTTAAATGGCCTTAAATGAGCTTAAGGGCACAAAACACACTTAAATAAGCTTAACCTTGCTTTATGTCATTTTCCTTCTTTCTAATTATGGTTTCTTTGTCTTAAACTCATTGGTACACATTTGCCCAACATTTTTGACCCATTTACAAGCCATAGCCACCCTTCCCTAGGTGGGAAAACACCAAATTGCTTCATTTGACTTAAGTCAAAGACATACACATCCTAAGGCCTCCACTTTATGCCTTTTTGTGTTTTTTTTTTCCTTAGTTATCTTCCATAAGCAATTTGGTCCTCTAATATCACTTTGATACTGTTCATATCCATCCCATAACTCTCCAAAGCTCTTTTGTGTAAGTTTTGTAATTACTCGAATTCCCAAAACCTTACAAAAAAAAGTCCATAGGTTGCTTGACAGGCAAGCAATCCTTAGGGCTTTTCTTGGGGGCCAAGTGACCAACTTGGGACACTTTTAAGAAGGTGTTCATTGTACCTTTTACTCCTCACACTTCAATCACTATGAAGAGAATTAAATAATATAATGGCCTTTTGACCATTATGCCACACTTGTAATTCTCCCATTTTTGTGTGCTGGTAACACCTTACGGTCTGATAGGCAAATTTCCACTATGATACACAATCATTATTTTGATAGCAGGAATAAATGGCCAGAAGTAGAAACAAAAGAATGAGAAACCAGGTTAATACTAGGGCAAATCAGTTGCCTAATTGACAACCTGTGATTGAGAAAGTGGCTGAAAATAGTACAAGACTTCCTAATAGGCGTTTAGAGCCTGAACATAGTATGCAGGATCAATAGAGGATAGAGCACATGATGGAAATGATGCAGCCTAATTTTGCTCACCTTAGGGTAGGCATGCAAGCTCTTGTAAGGGCTAGACTTAGTAACCTAGAGGCAATAATGCTGATGAAGAAGAGGCTACCAAAGAAAAAATAGGCAAAAGGCTAGGTAAATAGCCAATGAGAGAAGACCAAGCAAGTAGACTTGCAGATAAGGAATAGGAACAAGATAAGGACAAAAGACACCCAAGAGGTGGAATGCTAAGGTTAGAAATTAGGAAAACCACTGAGAATAGAGAATGGCAGAAATTAGGCACTAATGCGGGGAGAATGGAGCCAGTCTCAGAAAGCTCGAAAGAGATGGCTTCTCAGAAAAGGACAAGGACCACTAGGAGAAAAAAATGAAAGATCAAGAAATGAGTGCTTAAGGCAAGGTCAACTTGAAGGCTTCCTGGCACTTAAAACCCCAGTGTTTAAAGGAAATGGTGATCCAAAAGAACTTTGTTGGAGGATAATGCAAAGGGCATATATGAGCAGAAATGAAAAGAAACCCATAGGAGAAAGAGAACCCATGAAATGGGCTATTTTCCTTAAGGTGTTTCAGCAACAATATGTAAGTGAAGCTCTTAAAGAACAAAAGCAAATGAAGTTTGACCTACTGGAGCAGGGCAATATGTCAGTCAGAGAATATGAACATAGGTTTAGTAGCCTCCTTAGGTATGTGCATAGTATGATGGACAAGAAGAGTTGAGCACTAAAAGATTTATTAGGGGACAGAAATTTGAGTTAAGATAGATATTGAGGGCTATAGGCATTAAGACCTATTATGAGCCTATCTAGAGAGCTCTAACCTTAGAACAGGAATATTAGTATCCATTGGTAGGTAACATAAGAAGGGTACCTATGGGACATTAAAGTGGAAATAAAAGAGCAAAAGATACACTGGGAAAGGCTGAAGTTTGCAAAGAACAAAAGAAACCCAAAAAATCCCAAAGGTTTGGACCTCAATGCCAAACTTGTGGAAAATACAATGGTTTTAAACCATGTTATAGGCTCATTCAAGGATGTCTAAAGTATGGTTGTCAAGACCAATAGGTCAGAGACTGCCCAGTTAAGAAAGAAAAAAGGAAAGCATTGGGCAAATTTTGGGCTCCTTGGCGAAGAAACCAACAAGGCAAAAAGAAAGGTATATCAACACCTCAGCGTCCCAGATAGATACAAAAACGGCCACATCAACCAATGCCAATCAAAGTCCAGGCCCCAACTAGAAGAGTATATTAGATTGAGGGGTCAAGGAGAAGAAAAGAAATAAGCCTTGGATAAGAGGTTGTAAGCCACAGCAAGCTAAGGAAGGAAGCATTGAAAGGTAA
Organism: Aquilaria sinensis; assembly: GCA_005392925.1. Lineage (NCBI taxonomy): Eukaryota > Viridiplantae > Streptophyta > Magnoliopsida > Malvales > Thymelaeaceae > Aquilaria > Aquilaria sinensis. Next base: position 57,940 of record SMDT01001454.1, on the reverse strand, counting down.
CCTTTACCTTTGTGATAAGCTTATTTTAGTGCTTTTTGACACTGGTGCTACTTTATCTATTATTTCATCTAATTTAGTATGTGAATTAAACCTAAAGGTTACATCTTTACCTCAAATGTATATGATCATAATAGCTGGAAATGAACCAATGTTTTCACATCACATAGTTAAAGACTGTGTGATTAGGCTAAATGAGCTATAATTAAAAGCTGATCTAATAGGCATGAACTGGTTAGTTGAAAATAATGTCATCATAAATTGCCAAGATAGGAAGATAATATTGCTAGGACCAGTATAACACTCCTTAATGGATTGAATGAAATTTGATGTTGGACAAGTAAAGGTAATGGATTGCATACCTATACTTTCTGAAGAAGAATATATGGGCTTAAATGACAATGTGTCCAAGACTAAATTGGACAAATTTCTTGTTGTGAAAAAATTTCTAGAAGTATTACTTTCTAAGTTACCAGGTTTACCCCATTTAAGGGAAATAGAGTTTGAAATCAAATTGACTGTAGGAGCAGTTCTTAAATCTACTGCAACTTATAGGATGACAATTCCTAAAATGAATGAGTTGAAAAAGCAATTGGGCAAACTCCTTGAAAAAGGATTCATTAGGCCAAGTGTGTCCCCTTGGGGAGCACCAGTGCTGTTGATGAAAAAGAAACATGGGACTCTTTGGTTATGCAATGACTATAGAAAACTCAATGCTATGACTGTGAAAAAGAAGCATCCTTTCCTTGGGATTGAGGACTTATTTGATCAACCTAAGGGAGCCATAGTGTTCTCAAAGATTGATATCAGATCAAGATACTTTCAACTGAGTGTTAAAAAAGCAGACATCCCTAACACTACTTTTAGAACTAGATATGGCCATTTTGAGTATACTATAATGCCATTTGGGCTTACTAATGTCCTAGCATTCTTTATGGATTTGATGGAAAGGATATTCAGACCCTACATGGATCACCTTGTGGTGATATTTATGGATGATATCCTTATATATTCCATGAATAAGGGGGAGCATGAAAACACTTTGAGGACAATGTTAGATGTGTTAAAAATGCATCAATTATGTGGCAAACTAAATAAATGCCAATTTTGGACAAATCAGATTGAATTCTTAGGCCATTTAATCAATGGGCAAGGAATAGCTATAGACCCAACAAAAATTGAAGATATCTTACAATGGAAACAACCACAAAATGTTAGACAGATAAAAAGCTTCCTAGGTCTAGTTGGCTATTCTAGAAGCTATAATGGTAGCTCTTTTGACTAAGCTAACAAGGAAAGGCTAAAAGTTTGAATGGTCTAGGAAATGTGAAGAAAGCTTTCAAGGGCTTAAGGACAAGCTTATTTCCACTCTTATACTGATACTGCCAAACCCTAATAAACCTTTGAAGTTTATATACATGCATGCGTTGTGGGATTGGGATGTGTATTCATGCAAGAAAAACATGCCATAACTTATGGATCATGGCAATTGAGACCACATGAGAAAAACTATCCAGTGCATGATTTAGAATTCGTAGTTGTCATTTTTGCCTTGAAATAGTGGAGAGATTACCTAGTACGTAACAAGTTTAAGATCTTCACTAATCATAAAAGTCTTGAATACCTCTTTAGCCAAAAAGAATTGAATATGAGACAAAGAAGATGAATTGAATCCCTTAAAGATTTTGGTTGTACCATTGAGTACACTGAATGTAAGGCCAACAAAGTGGCTGATGCTTTAAGCAAAAAACATATAGGCATTTTAAAAAATGGAGAAGAAGAATCAATTGAACTTAATTGCCTAACTTGTTTGGCTAACATGTAGCTAGATTGGGAGAAAGCCCAACTGAAGGTAATAACTATTCAGCCATCATGGAAAGTTGAAGTACTAGGGCAGAACAATAGGATGAAGACCATACTAGAATATCTAGGCAAAGACATGGAAAGTTATTCCAGGGGTTCCCTTGTAGGCAAGGATTGTTGTGTTTTCAAGACAGAATTTATGTACCCAAGTCGTATAAACTAAGAGAACAAATTTTGAAAGAAGCCCATGCTAGTAAGATGAACATACATCCTAGAACTATGAAAATGTACCAAGATCTAAAAGATCAATTTTGGTGGCCTAATAAAAAAAGAGAAATTCACACATTTGTGTCCAAATGTATGGTATGCCAACAAGTGAAAGTGGGGCATAAAAAATGAAGGGGAAAATTACAAAGTTTGCCTATACCTGAGAGAAAGTGGGGATCCATATTTATCAACTTTATGGTAAGCTTGCCTATGACAAGAAGAAAGCATGATACCATCTAAGTAATTGTGGATAGACTTACAAAATCAACATACTTTTTATCCATTAATCTCATAGATCCTTTGGATAAGCTGGCACAACTGTACATTAAAGAAATAGTGAGATTGCATGGTATCCTAGAAGATATAGTTTCAGATAGGGACAAAAGGTTTGTGCATAGATTCTGGAAGTCACTACATCAGGCACTGGGTACTCGACTAAAACTAAGTTTAGCTTACCACCCCCAAACTGATGGACAAACTAAAAAAACCATAAAAATTTTGGAAGATATGTTAAAGTGCTATGTATTGGATTTTAAAGGAGAATGGAATCAACACTTATCACTGATAAAGTTCTCCTACAATAACAGTTATCGATCAGAAATTAAGATGGCACCTTATGAAGCTTTATATGGGAGGAGGTGTGTTACCCATCATTCTTGGCAGGATCTTTATGACACAATTGAAATAGGACCAGAACTATTCTATGACATTATTGGGAAGATTAAATTGATCTAAGAAAGGATCAAGGCTGTTAATGATAGAGAGCAAGCCAATGCTAGTTAGAGAAGAAAAAGAGACTTAGAGTTCCAAGTGAGGGACTATGTATGGATTAAAGTCTCTCATTCAAAAAGAGTTATGTGATTTGGAAAGAAGGGAAAACTAGGCCCTAAATATATTGGACCATTTCCAATAGTGGCTAGAATTGGTAGTGTGGCATATAAGCTAGAGTTACCTCCATAATTGGGTCATATATATGATACTTTTCAGTCAGTATGCTTAATAAATACTTATCTAACCCACAACAAGCCGTACCAGCTTTTGACATCTCAGTAACTCCTAACCTATTATATGAGGAGGAACCTGTGAGGATTCTTGACAAGGATGTGAGAAAATTAAGAAGTAAATGGATAAACATGGTGAAGTTTTAATGGTCTCACCAGTCTAAACAAAAAGTTACTTGGCAAAAAAAAGTTGAGATGTTCAAGAGGTACTCAAAGTAATTTACCATATTACTTGAGAATTTGGAGGACCAAAATCTTTAATGAGGGAAGAATGTCATGCATGTGACTTGTATAGGCCTTAGGCTATAATAAGATGTACACATAAAGTACATTGTGTGAATATGTAGTAATGCAAGTCACAGGTATGAAAATGAAGGCTACCCAATATAGGTGCCTCATGAGAGTACCCTATAGGCACTCTATCTAAACTTTTGGTGGAATCTAATGAAGGGTGATAGAACAATGAACCAAAAGCACACCCTAGTGTACCCTTATGTGGGCTCAAGGGCTCTGAAGCCAAAAACACCAAAGGATATTGTATTGGTACAATGCCTAAGGTGGTGATACCAATGTGGGTAGCTATACATATGCAAAAAATGTGATCAATGCATGAAAGATGACTGAAACACACTAGAGTGAACTAGTACACTCTTAAGTGCACCATCATGTGCAGCTATATGCTTATGGTGGCTTTAAGGCGTAATGCCTTGGAAACAATTATATGGTAATGACACCTATGATTCGAATGGTAGTGAGGGGTACAATATGGATCAACAAAAGGTGTAAAATGCCAAGAAACTATGGAGACACCTCAAGAGACACTAGAGTACTCTTAACTGCACTTTAAAGTGCACTTCTGTTCAAGGTAAAGTTTAAGGGCTTAATTGGCTGAATAATTTGGCAAAGTGGGTGCTCAATATATGCCACTTGCGAGGCTAAGTATGAGAAAACAAAATCCATAAAGACTATAGCAACTTGTGGGGAGATTGGATCGAAAACTTAAGTCAAAAGTCTTGGCGGCTACACCATTCGGCTAACCTTCAATTCATAGTCTTCAATGGCTATTTCAAGCATCTTTTTAGCTATTTCTTGTTAGTGTCATGGGCTCATTAACTCAAGGTGTCATACCCCACATAGGCCCCAGCCTGTGCACTCTCAATGCCACTCACCATTTCTACCCAAGAGTTATTCAAATACTCTTATGTTCAGGTGTTATTAACTACCTTTTATTTTGACTATTGTTTGTTATGTAGTTTAAGTCTTATTTTCTTAAGCTGAGAGTTGGGAGCTGCCCCAGGAGGCTTATGAAATAATTAGAACAATTACCTGCAGCTTAAGTAGGGCCTAACCACTAACTTGCAACATAAGGCAAGGCTGTAAATATGTAACTTGCAATACAAGCAAGGCATACACTTAATCTGTTAAGTGTCTAGGATGTATGCTTATCAAGTGTGCTACTTTCATGAATGACAACCAAAAAGCCCACATCTTTGTAGTTTTGAAAATCAAGGTTCGCATGCATATGTATATTCGGCCAAACAAGGTAACTCAAGAGGTTTCTTACATGAAACATAACCATGAGCTCATAAACTTAACATAACTTGGCACATAAGCATCCAACATATGTACATACAAAACCATGTACAAAAAAGGCTACATATATACACAAAATAGCCTAAGTACAAGCATCACTAGCTTGGAAGCATTCCAAGGATGCTATAAGTCCAAAATCTAGCCAAGGTTAAGTTTTACAAGCCAAGTTCCCTTACTCCCCGAGAAGATACCTAAGTGTGCAATACAACAGCACACACTGAAGCACCAGCCCAATGACCATATGCATGGTCATGAATGTGAACACTACAATCAAAGCCATAGTCCACACATCCATCCTGCACCTAAACGTGTCCCACAAACTACTCAAGCCTGCAAAACTTAGAGCATAAGTTTTGGCCCTAAACTATAAGACTTGTAATTGCAATATTGAAGCCAAGATTGAGTTGGCACATACCTTGAGTAATAAGTGTACTACCTAGCACACTAACAAGCAACTTAAGCAAAACTACTCAAGCTAAATATCATTTCCTGAAACAAGAAATATATATAGGCAATGAGTAACAATTACGCAGTAGGATTCACAAATGACCATATTTGGTCTATTTAGTTAAGTCCAAGACTTAACCTCCATAGCTTACTTGTCCTACAAGAAAACATAGAAAACACATAAACACAATATACACATATAATAACTGAGACATAATAAGCATAACTAAGCTATCTACAATTGGTTAGCACACACAAACAAACAATCAAGCACACATCTCACACACACACCACGAAGATCATTCGGCCAAAACCCAAGCATGTGCCCTTGTACACCATTACACTTACTACTCCACCATTTTAGTCTACCATCCACTAGAGCTCCGAAATTTCTAGCAAGTTGGCCTCCCTCACTACAATTTCTAGCACATGCCCATAATTGATTAGCTAACCAATTCATAAACCGAATCTCCTCAATAATGCCCATCAAGTAACTAAGGTCATTTAGCACACTTAACTATCACTTAGTCACTCTAACTACTTGAATCATGGCACATTACCAAGCAAACAAGTAATTTGTAACCCTACCTCAACAAAACAAAGCTTGAGTCTCTCGGTTGTGCTTGAGTATCCAAATTCGAAATGTGTCTTCCAAACGAAACTTCCTAGCACATTTCAACTATCATTTAATCACTTGATCATGGATGATTACCAAGAAAACAAGTGAATTCATGAATTTATACATCAAGAACAAGCTTGATTGTCTCAGTTTTTGCCTTGAACCTTCAAGAACACCATGCAACTTCAAGAACTTCAAGAACACTTCATGAACATGGCAAGAACCTTTTCAGCCTAGCTTGGATTCTTCAAGAACAAGGTCTAATCTTCATGAACAATAAGTCATCTCCAAGCTTTTGGCCAAGAACTCACATAAACTCTCAAGAATAAGCAATTTTCGGCCAAGAACACTCAAGAACACACAACACGCATGAACACTTCAAGGTTTCGGCTATAAAAAAAAATCACAACAATGGCCGAAACACTAGCCACCCTTGCACATTTCGGTTAATTTCCTAAAACAATGGCCTTCATCATGACCAACAATGTTAGTTTTATTTCTTAATGGGAGACATAGCAGCTGGCCGTGGACACATGTCCAAGAAATTGACTTAATGCTCCACTTAACCTTAAACTAGTTTGCATGGTTCATTCAGCCCTTCAAAATTCCATGGCTTCATTTTAGTCACTAAAACATATGTTCATTTCGGCATTAATCTTGATTCGTGGCCTACATTGCCAAGCATTAATTAAAATGGCTAAAAATGGTCATTATCCCATGCATATTTCGGCCAATTACCAACACATTAGCTAATTATTTAAACCAAGTAATTGATGGCATAAATCTTGGTGGGAGACATAACATGACTGGCCATCAAAAGTCTCCAAAATTTGGTCTAATTCTCCACTTTTCCTTATACTTATTTGCATGGCTGAAATTGTTAGTTTAAGTTTCATAGTTCCACTTGTAGCACTAGTTTAAGTGTACAATATGGCCCTTAAACTTTGTTTCATGCCATAGACATCATAGTCTAATTTTTCATGTACAATTAAACCAAATTTTCTTAGATTTGCACTTACACCCTTATCCTCATTTTCAATCAAGTCCCTCATGTTTAATTGGTGTTTTCTCTATATTCTTGGCCTAAGCCAAGTACTAATAGATGGTCCTAACACAAGGCAATAGCCTACTAAAGATCAAAAACAAAAGAAATAAAATGGGAGACCAAACTAACCATAAAAAGGAAATTAAGTCCATTCGGCCACCGAATGTAACTATGTCATTCAAGGCAACTCCTAGGAAATTTCCAAGTAACTACTAGCCTTATTTACTACCTAAGACCTGGAACTAAGTCTTGCTAATGATCACCAAAAAGGAGGGAAAGAAAAAAAACCAAAAAGAAAACAAAATCGATCAAAGAAAATCAAAAAGTCTTGGATAAACCATTCAGCCACCAACTAATTCCAAGTCTCCATAAGAAAGCTTTCTTGTGGCAACATAGGCATTTTTTAGCTATTTTATAATCCTCTATCTCTTGCAAATGCACTATACATAAGCTAGAAATAGTTAGAGGCTAAAACATAGACAAGAAACCAAAAAAAACATATGTTAGCCAAAACCAAAGCTAAACTAGCAAACCATCTTCGGTGCCCCTCATGAGCTACTTTCTTATTCCTTTCTTTTTAATTTCTCACCATCATCAACCTGGCCATACACCTGCCTAAGTACCTTTAGGTTTCTACAAAGAGAATAAATGGAGAAGGATGAATAGAAATTAATGTTGAGATAAAATCAAGAAGTGGAGAAAGATGAATAGATGGTTAAGCTGAGACAACATCAAGCAGACCTAGAGCATGGTGCCACTTATGTTGATGCATATGGTTCTAAAAGCATGATCAAGCTTTCTTGCTGCCTTTTTAACCATAGGTGAAGATGCATATGAGGTTTCTTCCTTTGTATTTTGGAGGAGAAAAGCTACCCTAATAATGGCCTAAGCCAAATGAACCTAAAGGCTATGTTAATGGGCTGTGTGTGCATAAAGCACTATGGTAAGCTAAATAGTTTGCCTTTGGCAAACATAAGGTTTGTTACCACTTTGAGTGCTTCTATACAGTGACCAGATTTATTAAGCTCAAGTCCCAAACAATACATGTCCTGTAGGTCAAGTAGAACATGCTCACTATATTTATCCAAGTGACCCTCTTGGATTTTATGCAATATATGTATATTGGTCCAACTATCACACTCATATTCATATACAATTTCATATGGAAGTAATGATGAGAGTCAAATTCCTTTTTCCTACCCAATATAGAATTTGACTTAAATCCCCAACTGGAAGTACAATCATATGCACACATGGTGATGCCTGGTAGCATCTTTGTTGTATGACAAGTTGGACCTAAAAAGGAGACTTCCAGTGAGAATCTCTGTAAGACCTTAAAGAATATGGGTTAGGATCTTCCCCAAAGTGTGTTTCCAAGGAAGGAGCCTCCAATGCTCAAGTTAGTAAATGGGAGAGAAGCTATCAAGAGCAAAGAGCAAAGAGTAAGCAAGAGAGAGAGTCCTGTTGTCCTTACCAAGGAGCCTCACAAGTATTTATAGGAGGGTGAAAGGAGGAAGTCATTTTGAATAGTCTATGTAGATCATTGACATGTGTTCAGCTAGATTTGGTTCGCACCCTTGGAGACAGGTATCTCCAGCTGGCCGTAGGCAGTTCTGGCCAGAGGGTAGGGGCATGTGCAAGGCTTTTTTGTCTAAGATTCCTCAACTATATTTGTCATTTCTCCGCAAAGACCTCTTCGGGGATGTAAGAACCCTTTGGGCAGGGATTTTCCCCCAAGGCTACTGGAGATGGCTCTTCAGACGGGAGGACCATCCTCGGGAGATGTTCTTCTCTATCGAGGGTGATGGAAAATGGTCCCGAGGTTGATAGTGTGACTTTCGAAGGTGGAAAGGACCTCATTTTATGAAAGTTAGTCATATATCTTTACCGAGGGTAGAGTAGAGAAACTTCCAAAATGGGTGTTATGACTCCCCGAGGGTGGTGTTCAACTTAGCCATTTAGGAAGTCTTCATGGGTGAAAGGCCTTCGACTATCACATGCCCCCCTTGGAGAAGCCAAAGTTATATCTTCGGTGTTAATCATTCAGGGTGATGCCATGGAAATCCTGCCCCTTTGGGTAGCTAAAGCTATCTTTAGCGAAAGAACTTGCTTTTGCTAGCCTTTCAGCCCGAGACCCTTTCTTTTGCCAAAGTTTTATTTTTGGCATTCTCTACGGCTCTTTATTTGTGTTCTATTCATGGATTTTTAGCCCTTGGTGAAGACGCTACTTCAAACTAGTTTTTTACTTTTGGTGAGGTCGCACCTTTGGGATGTAAGGGGTTGTTTTATATCCTTCAGCTGAATTCCATAGTTAACCAAAGTTGTATCTTCGGAGGGCAGGCAACTATTTTAACCTTGGGGTTTTTTATTCCTGCCTTCTACAAGTAAACTGTCCTATTTCCTGGCAAGGCAGTCACGTGACTTCGAGTTAGGCTTGCTAGTGTCAAAAGGGATACCCTTGTATTTTGCATCATGTGACACGTGTCATCAGATCATTGGCGATCTGTTACATCTGTTATATCGGTTACATCCCTTTGCTTGTGAAGGTTCATTATGGCGATGCTTCACCTGCCTCCCTCAGTCTATATAAAGCCCTTTCCCTTCAAAGTTTCCTCCTCTTCTACTTTCACTTCTTTTGCTCTCTAACTTCCTCTCACTTTATGACTTTTTCTTGTAGTGGTGTTAGTGGAGGAGTGATTTCTGGCAAGTCTTGCGGCATTTTCTGAAGTTCCCTTATTTTTTGAATAGATGGGTTTACTCTCAAAGTTCCTCTTCTTCCTTTTTTTTTTTCCTCTATCTATCCGAGGTTAGGGTCTTAGTCACCAAGGATGTCGACCAAACAAGCCAAGGTTACCACTTTTCCCAAGAGTTGGATCCCTTTAGACTCCCATATAAGCTGTGTGACTTCAAATAAGTTGACAAAAGTATGGTTAAAATTCTTTCTTCCCTCTTAAGCCAAAATTAAGCTACCAGGTCATAATGAACCGAGTTACCTTCCTTGTCCAAAGGAGATTACCATCTTCAAAGTGCAACTGAAGGTGGGTCTTCGCTATCGACCCCTGAAGGTGGTTTTAGACTTTTGTTATTTCTATGGCATAACCGTCAATCAGATGCTGCCAAACTCCTACACCTATTTTAATGCCTTCCTGTGCTTGTGCGGCATTTTTCAAATTGTCCCTAACTTCATCTTCATTCTTTAATACTACAAACTTCATCCTATCCCGAAGGGGGGATTTTACTTCTTGCTCCCTTGGGGATCCGGAAGCAAGAAATTTACTTCCACCTTCGGCACCAAGGACAGCTGGTGAGGAAGGCAAAAGAAGGACTTCTTCATGGAGATTGATGAAAAATGCAAAGGTCATCTAGCTTAATGGGCTTTGGGTACCTCGGCCACCTATGTAGTGGAGCCATGGAAGTTGTTAACTCCAGAATTAGAGTCTCAATTTGAGGAGTTTGATAGCTGTATTCGGGCTGATGTGGACTAGGAAGCCTTGGCACCTTCGCAATCTCTCTACCCATTCCCCTTTAGATGGAGCTTCATGACCAAAGAGGTTCTTTAGGAGCTTGGGGTTATCACTGAACACGTTACCAATACATATGTGCCAAAGCCCTCGGTGGATGAAAAGAAGGCATGGCTTATTCTATTCATTTGGGATGAACTCTCTTACTCAAGCCATGTAAAAATTAAGTTGATCATTCAACCGTAGTGTTAGAATTTTTTATACTTACACTGATATTTTATCCATTGCAGATATGGGTGATAAGGTTGTAGCTTTCTACAAGGGTTTGTTCCTCAGCCAAGCCGAGAAAGGGGAGCAGAAGAAGAATGCTCCAAAGAGAAAGAAGGGACTTGCTAGGCCATCTTCGGCGCCAAAGTCAAAGAAAACTAGGGAGGACTCCACGGCCCCTCTTCTCGAAGACCAAGCTAAGGCATTAGATTAAACACCCATGGGTGCTGATCCATCCTCGGAGGTAGCCATCTTCTCAACCCCTTTAAGTCCTGATGCCACTGTGGAAACCTTAAGGACCTCAATAAGGGAGATTTCGGTGGAGGAGGCATAGGAAAGATGAAGATGCAAAGGGAAAGAGATCGCTATCAAAGTGCATGACTTTAGTGTTCTGATGGAGAAAGTGTTGACCTTGCACCAGGTTTGTCTCTTAGCCATTCATCTATGAGCTTCATATTTTTCAGTATTTTAGACTTTGTAGATGAATGGCTAAGAGATAATGTAATAAAGGAACTTTGGCGTGGTTTTGTAGAGGATCGAGCTAAGGCGGGGTGGATGATGGACCACCTTCATAAGAGGGCTGTTCAAGACTACAAGATCCCGAAGGACAAGGTCCCGAGGGAACCCTTATGGACGTTTACCAAGGATACGAATCTTTTTTTTGAAGATTGCCAGAAGGTGGTCCCTCAGAAGGTGAGGCGCATTATGACAAATGCCTTCTTCTAGACGCTAATCGAGGACTACCAAAATGAGGAGATCCTTGCAACTCAAATGACCGAACATACTGCCCAAGTAATCCTTAGTACTTAGAAAAATTTTGATTTCACAAAGTCTTCAAGTTGCCGTAGCTTACGTCAGGTATATTCCACTTGCAGCTTTTGGCATATAGAGGCTATTTTTGGGCATGGGCGGCGAAGCAATCTTCCATCCGAAGTCAATTAGAGGAGAACTTGGCCAGGGCCAAGGAGTTGTTTGTGAGCGCCTGCATGAAGTACGGTGAGCTCAACAAGATTGTGAATGAGAACCTAGCCAAGCTTCGATAGGAAGTGCTGGAGAGCCAGAGGGGGCTTATAGAGGATGGTACTTTTAAGATTAGTGACCTCGGTGTGAGGGTAAGTTTGGAAAGGGACATTCTTCGAAAAGAGAAACAGGACACCGTAGCAGACCTTACTAAGGTATTAGGGATCAACGCTGAATTTCTCACTGAAATTGAGCGATCAAAAAAGGAGAGGAAGAAGAAGAAGAATAAGTTAGAGCAGGAGGTTGAGGTGCTGAAGAAGGAACTGGATGACCTGAAGGCTGAAAATTCAAAGTTAGATGAGGCAACCAAGTCCTTACTTTAAAATAGCTTTTGCGTTGCCCACCATCAAGTCTTTTCCCAGTACCTGGACCTCGACATCTCCTTTCTAAGAGCCTTTTGATGGGTTTTGGGAGCCAAACAGTGCAGCAGAATTTAACCGAAACCCTTCAGGATCCAACTGAAACGGGGTAAACCGGGTGTTCGAAAATTTTCAAACCTAATTTTCGGTTGAGATCTCTCACTCAACGGTAGATTCGAATCACAAAACTTGAACAGTTGATGTGTTCAGGCTCTCTATGGTATCCACATGAGCCTCTCGGGATCACCAAGCTTCCACCACATCCTGGTAGATGCGTTTCTCTTGCGCTCGCAGTGCTAGCTTGCGTCCTCCAAGGAATCGCAAGAGAAGAGTGCGGCTGTCCTTTTGGAGGCTAGGGCAAGAAGACCTGCGAATTTCTCACTTAAAAGTTGTATTTATAGTGAGACTCAACTTCCAGGCCTAATGGGTTTCAAAGCCCTAATCCAATTAGGATTTAATTTCGGGCTTAATAATGGCTCAACTCTTGGGCCCATTATTAATACGAAATTAAAGTGAAACCATAACCCAAATAATTAGCCCATACACTCTAATGATCCAAATAGCTCTATGTGTGCGACCCAATAGGCTCTTGCCACGTTGGCAATGATCATAAATCACATTTATGATCATAAGCAATGAGCGGTGTCTAGCAACACATCATTGCTACCCAAGTGACAAGATTGTCGATGATTCGACTAAACCTTTATGATCATCATCGATATATGCCATTGTCCCTTTGTCCAAGATATCAAGACTAAGCACGAGACATGGAATGTGTCACTCTCGTATAGCCCAATCTTTGGTTTCTTGATTACCGAGTAGACCAACTTAAACTGATGACATTGATATCGTATATCAACTCATCCGAGCATGGCCATGCATTTTCTAAGTCTCACTCTATCAAGGGGCCCGAAGATATCACTCCCGTTACATAGGAGGGACAAATCCCATCTTGATCATACAAATCCCTCCGCATGATATGTGACATACCCAATGACCTCCTTCAAGTTCACTCAGTTACGAGCAACAAAGGAAAGTATCAAAGTATGTGACTCACATGTAGGGAACCTTGATGATCTTAGGTCGAAGGACTACATATACCATGATCACTATGAGAATCACTTATGACACTCATATAACGATCCATGTAGTGTTCTCATGGTGGGTCGGTCCAGTACACAAGTTCTCCAACTTGTACCCATATGTAGACTACATATCTCATATTAGTCTCCACATATGCTAGTCGTTATGTATTATTGCAACCCGCTCCACAATAATACTAGACTAGGGACGTTTAAGAATATCATTATTCTAGGGTTACAATTATGTTTGTTAAGTTACACAGAAACAAAACAACAAACATAATTGTTGGATTAATGCCTTAATAAAATATCATGACTCAATGTGCAAAAATACAATCATCTCATGATTGGCCTTTTGGGCACAACACTAACAATCTCCCACTTGCACTAAAGCCAATCATCCATGTATCTAATACCGATGGACCTAGAATGGCTATCATGCTTTTGCTGCGTAAGGGGCTTTGTCAGCGGATCAGCAATGTTGCTATCTGTCGAAGTCCTGCATATCCTTACATCACCCCTCTCGATGATCTCCCTGATGAGATGATAGCGTCGGAGTATGTGTTTGGATCGCTGGTGAGATCGAGGTTCCTTAGCCTGTGCGATTGCTCCATTGTTGTCACAATAGAGCTCTATCGGGTCGGCAATGCTTGGAACCACTCCAAGTTCAGTGATGAACTTCTTGATCCAAACTGCCTCCTTCGCAGCATCAGAGGCGGCAATGTACTCAGATTCTGTTGTAGAGTCAGCTACTGTCTCTTGCTTTGAACTCTTCTAGCTCACAGCACCACCACCAATACAAAACACATAACCAGATTGCGATCTAAAATCATCCTTATCGGATTGGAAGCTTGCATCGGTGTAACCCCTTACAACGAGCTCATCTTCACCTCCAAAGACCAAGAATGCATCCTTAGTCCTTCGTAAGTACTTAAGGATGTTTTTAACAGCTGTCCAGTGACTCTCACCGGGGTTCGATTGGTACCTACTCATCATGCTCAAAGCATATGAGACATCGGGACGAGTACATATCATGGCATACATGATAGATCCAATTGCTGAGGCATATGGAATCTTACTCATGCGCTCTCTCTCCTCGGTTGTACTCGGACACTGAGATCTAGAAAGAGTGATACCATGTGACATGGGCAAGAATCCTTTCTTGGAATCTTGCATGCTAAACCTCTTTAGCACCTTGTCAATATATGTACTTTGACTTAGGCCAAGAAGCTTTCTAGATCTATCTCTATAGATCCTGATGCCTAACACATAGGCTGCTTCACCCAAGTCCTTCATAGAGAAACATTTCCTTAGCCAAGTCTTCACAGACTGTAGCTCAGGAATGTCATTCCCGATGAGTAGTATGTCATCTACATACAACACCAAGAAGACAATAGCGCTCCCACTAACCTTCTTGTAGACACAAGGTTCATCTTCATTTTTTATAAAACCAAACTCTTTGATTGCTTCATCAAAACAAAGATTCCAACTTCGAGAAGCTTGCTTCAGTCCATAAATGGACCTTTGCAACTTGCACACTTTATTGGCATTCTCAGGAGTGACAAAACCCTCAGGTTGTGTCATGTACACATCCTCAAGTAGCTTTCCATTTAGGAATGCAGTTTTGACATCCATTTGCCATATCTCATAATCATAGTGTGCAGCAATAGCAAACAAAATTCGGATGGATTTAAGCATAGCAACTGGTGAAAAAGTTTCATCATAGTCAATACCATGAATTTGCTTGAAACCTTTTGCAACCAATCATCCCTTAAAGGTAATCACATTACCATCCATGTCAGTTTTCTTCTTGAAAACCCATTTGCACCCTATGGGTTTTACCCCTTCAGGTGGGTCAACCAAAGTCCATACTTGGTTTTCATACATGGATTCCATCTCGGATTTCATGGCCACTAGCCACTTCTCAGAGTCAGGCCCCGACATAGCTTGTTGGTAGGTTGTGGGCTCATCCTGATCCATGAGCATCACATCACCAGTGTGAGTCACGAGAAATCCATATCTCTCGGGCTCATGCCGAATCCTACCAGACCTACGCGGGCTCTGTGCTACAGGAACAGACTCTTGAACAACATCTTGTGGTGTCTGTTCAGGTTCCATTTCAGGTTCGATGTCTCCTTGTTGTTCTTGAATTTCTTCAAGTTCTACTTTCCTCCCACTAGTTCCTTTAGAGATAAACTCTTTCTCCAAAAAGACACCAGTTCGAGCAACAAACACTTTTTGCTCAGAAGGATTGTAGAAATAGTAACCCTTTGTTTCTTTGGGATACCCAACAAAAAGGAATTTTTGAGATTTGGGCCCTAGTTTGTCAGAGGATTGACGTTTCACATAAGCGTCACAGCCCCAAATCTTCATAAAAGACAAATTGGGACGCCTCCCACTCCATATCTCATATGGTGTCTTTTGAACCGATTTAGATGGAACTCGGTTTAGTGTAAAAGCGGCTGTCTCTAGAGCATGTCCCCAAAAGGAGTTTGGAAGGTCAGCTTGACTCATCATAGAGCGAACCATGTCTAACAGAGTTCGATTTCTCCTTTCAGATACACCATTCCATTGAGGTGTACCTGGTGGAGTGAGTTGTGATACTATACCACACTCCTTCAGATAGTCAAGGAATTCTCGATCCAAGTACTCTCCACCTCGATCTGATCGAAGCACTTTGATACTCTTCCCGAGTTGATTCTCTACTTCATTCTTGAATTCTTTGAACTTTTCAAAGGATTCTGACTTGTGTCTCATAAGATACACATAGCCATATCTGCTGAAGTCATCAGTGAAAGTAATGAAGTATTGGAAACCTCCTCTAGCTTGTGTAGACATAGGGCCACATACATCACTATGTATGAGTCCTAGTAAGTCATTAGCCCTTTCACTTTGCCCTGTGAATGGGGCTTTGGTCATCTTGCCCAACAAACATGACTCACATGTCTCATATGATTCAAAATCAAATGAGTCCAAGAGTCCATCCTTATGGAGCTTGGATATGCGGGTCTCATTTATATGGCCCAAGCGACAGTGCCAGAGATAGGTCGGGTTTGAATCATTTAATCTGACCTTCTTGGTATTCACATTATAGATTGGATCTTCGAGGTCTAGAACATACAACCCATTGCTAAGTTGAGCACTACCATAAAAGATTTCATTCAAATAAATAGAACAACATTTGTCCTTTATTATAAATGAAAAACCTTTCTTGTCCAAACAAGAAACAGAAATCAAATTTCTACTAATAGTAGGCACAAAGTAGCAGTTGTCTAATTCTAAAACTAATCCACTAGGTAAAGTGAGAACATAAGTCCCTACGGCTAAGGCAGCAACCCTTGCTCCATTTCCAACACGTAGGTCCACTTCACCTCGGGCCAATCTTCTACTTCTACTTAGATCCTGCACATTTGCACAAATGTGAGATCCACATCCAGTATCCAATACCCAAGATGAGGAAGTAGAAAAGTTAGCCTCTATAACAAGAATACCTGAAGTGGAAGTCTTACTTCCCTTTTCCTTAGCAAGTTCTTCAAGATAGAGCTTGCAGTTGCGCTTCCAGTGTCCAGGTTGCTTACAATGGAAGCACTCCCCTTCCTTTGCCACACCACCCTTTGGTTTCAGTGCAGTTGAAGAAGAATTAGCATTGGACTTTCCATTAGCTTTATCCTTCTTCTTGTTGGCTTTTCCCTTTCCCTTGCCCTTTTGAACCATCAAAATGGGCTTAGCCTTCTTAAGGTTTTGCTCAGCAGTTCTCAACATGTTGAGCAATTCAGGGAGGGACTTGTCAAGGTCATTCATGTTATAGTTCATGACAAACTGACTGTAGCTTTCAGGCAACGATTGCAAGACTACATCAATAGCCAACTCTTTCTGAAGAGCAAATCCCAAATTCTCAAGATTCTCAATGTACCCAATCATCTTGAGCACATGAGGACCCACGGGACTTCCCTCAGACATCTTGCACTGAAACAATGCCTTAGAGGTCTCAAACCTCTCATGCCTAGCTTGCTCTTGGAAAAGCATTTTGAGATGTTCGATCATATCGAACGCCCCCATGTTCTCATGTTGCTTCTGAAGCTCAGATTCCATGGTAATAAGCATGAGGCATGCAACATCCAAAGCATCATCAGAATGCCTCTTGTGAGCATCCCTTTCAGCTCTTGGAGCAGTGGCAGCAGGCTCATTCGGAATGGGCTGCTCTAGGACATAAGCCTTTCTCTCTTGTTTGAGGACTATCCTCAAGTTTCAGTACCATTTGAGAAAGTTGGTCCCATTCAGTTTTTCCTTCTCAAGGATCGATCGCAACGAAAATGTCGATGTGTTTTGTGCCATGGTTATCTACAACAGTAAATATGCAGTGTAAGAGTCATGTATTTTAATTCATTTAATAAGGACTTTTATTAAACGATACTCCCACTATTTTCCTCAAAATAATAACCCTCGATATTATTTCGGAACACCTCGGCGCTAAGGTATTCTAGTGGGCCAAGATCCATATTTGACCACAACCTTGAGTCAGCTTTGGCTTTTCTCTCAAGTTACAGCTATTTAGGTAGGCAACTCCTTGCCAATTGCATCCCATGCAACTCTTGGATAGTTGGGTGAACAACACTTGTCCAAGCTCATCTCATGAACTTAAGCCCAACTCTATGCCTCTAAGTCCCTAATCCTATTAGGATGACTTAGTTAAGTCGAACCCAAAGTTAGCAGTTTGGATATCACTATTATCCCATCGCGCCTTACCAAGATGAACATAGGTGCTTTGCTTTGGCAAACCC
Organism: Aquilaria sinensis; assembly: GCA_005392925.1. Classification (NCBI taxonomy): domain Eukaryota; kingdom Viridiplantae; phylum Streptophyta; class Magnoliopsida; order Malvales; family Thymelaeaceae; genus Aquilaria; species Aquilaria sinensis. The sequence goes on along the minus strand of SMDT01001454.1, from coordinate 40,198 downwards.
ACCTAATGTTGATCAAAGTCTTGACGAGTGCCAACATTTGGAAGGCATCACATTTAATGACTTAATATTTGTTTGAGGGATTTTTTTCTTTTGATCTCACCAATTTGTTATCTTCGGTTGTCTTATACATGCATCACATACAAATATAAAACATGCATCTCATGCTTACAAGAAAGTAAATGTGACATGGTTATAGCCCAAACTATGCGATATTCTCAAGCCAATGAGAATATCATAAAAGCCTAAGAAAAGAAAAGGGTCTTCACAAGCTCCTTCTCTTCCTTTCTTGGTTGCCCTTTTGTTGTCACCTCCTTGGACATACCACCTTGGATGATCCTTGGACATACCAACTTGGATGATCCCATAATGTACCATTACATCAATAATAGAAACCTCGAGTTACATTCAAGGGGAGTAAGGTGAGAAGAGAATGTACAATGAGAGTAACAAGAGAAGGCACGACTCGCAGGCCGTATTTACAAGTACAACCAATCAAGGGCTATAACCATGCACCATGCTTCAAACACCAATCAGCATATCATGTCAAATCTCATTCAACAAAAATGCATGCCAATTTTCACGCGTTGATTAACCAGTTTTTATTTATGTGGCGCTTCGCATACGGCGGTCCCGCTGGCCGGTCAGCGGGCGGTGGTTCCGCTGACCGGTCAGCGGACGGGGTTAAGGGGAGCCGCCTTTGGAGGGGGCGTGGGGGGCAGTGCCCCCCGGCGCAAAAAATTGTCTTACAATTGCTTAGCCCGAAATCTTCTATTTCGAGCAAGTAGGCACCCGAGACTCCTCCATTCGAGCCACCAAAAATACCTTACTTTCGGTGCCCGAACAGGCCGAATCCGAACCAAGCTAGGGTTTTTGCAACTATTGCAAGAATCCTAATCCATATAGGTATCTCATACCATTCAATTTTGGGTTAATCTCATTAACCAATTTGTGTCATTTCTTCATATATCTCATATGTTCATACGACTTCCGGTTTCATGCATCATTAATCAATCTAATTAATCATGGCTGAAAAGTAATCGAACACATAGCATCATGCGATTCAACACTCAATCCCGATTTAGGGTTTCACCAGTAGCTCTGATACCACTGATGGGTTTCGGGAGCCAAACAGCGCAGCGAAATTTAACTGAAACCCTCCAGGATCCAAGTGAAACGGGGTAAACCGAGTGTTCGAAAATTTTCATACCTAATTTTCAGTTGAGATCTCTCACTCAACTGTAGAGTCGAATCACAAAACCTGAACAGTTGACATGTTCAGGCTCTTTATGGTATCCACACGAGCCTCTCGGGATCACCACGCTTCCACCACATCCCGGTAGATGCGTTTCTCTTGCGCTCGCAGTGCTAGCTTGTGTCCTCCAAGGAATTGCAAGAGAAGAGTGCGGCTGTCCTTTTGGGAGGCTAGGGCAAGGAGACCTGTGAATTTCTCACTTAAAAGTTGTATTTATAGTGAGACTCAACTTCCAGGCCTAATGGGTTTCAAAGCCCTAATCCAATTAGGATTTAATTTCGGGCTTAATAATGGCTCAACTCTTGGGCCCATTATTAATACGAAATTAAAGTGAAACCATAACCCAAATAATTAGCCCATGCACTCTAATGATCCAAATAGCTCTATGTGTGCGACCCAATAGGCTCTTGCCATGTTGGCAATGATCATAAATCACATTTATGATCATAAGCAATGAGCGGTGTCTAGCAACACATCATTGCTACCCAAGTGACAAGATTGTCGATGATTCGACTAAACCTTTATGATCATCATTGATATATGCCATTGTCCCTTTGTCCAAGATATCAAGACTAAGCACGAGACATGGAATGTGTCACTCTCGTATAGCCCAATCTTTGGTTTCTTGATTACCGAGTAGACTAACTTAAGCTGATGACATTGATATCGTATATCAACTCATTCGAACATGGCCATGCATTTTCTAAGTCTCACTCTATCAAGGGGCCCGAAGATATCACTCCTGTTACATAGGAGGGACAAATCCCATCTTGGTCATACAAATCCCTCCGCATGATATGTGAGATACCCAATGACCTCCTTCAAGTTCACTCAGTTACGACCAACAAAGGAAAGTATCAAAGTATGTGACTCACATGTAGGGAACCTTGATGATCTTAGGTCTAAGGACTACATATACCATGATCACTATGAGAATCACTTATGACACTCATATAACGATCCATGTAGTGTTCTCATGGTGGGTCAGTCCAGTACACAAGTTCTCCAACTTGTACCCATATGTAGACTACATATCTCATATTAGTCTCCACATATGCTAGTCGTTATGTATTATTGCAACCCGCTCCACAATAATACTAGACCAGGGATGTTTAAGAATATCATTATTCTAGGGTTATGATTATGTTTGTTAAGTTACGCAGAAACAATACAACAAACATAATTGTTGGATTAATGCCTTAATAAAATATCATGACTCAATGTGCAAAAATACAATCATCTCATCATTGGCTTTTGGGCACAACACTAACACCTTTGACATTCCCAAAGGGCCTTCATCGCCATGTAAAAAATTGAGTACCTCAACCTTCTTGCCCTTCCTTCTTCGGCTAAGGATGACGGTGATGAAGACCAAGAGGATGCCAAGGATGCAGACACCGAGGATGCAAATGCCAAGGAGCCCAAAGATGGGCCAGATAACCCATAGAATATAGTTTTTTTTTTTGTGTAGTTCCTTTCTTAATGGAGCTTTATTTCCAAAAATTTGGCTAAGTCCATTATGGGTATGACCTCTGGTACCATTCTCACGTTTGGCATATAACCATCATCGACTAGTATACCATATTCAATAGTATAACCATCTTTGGCTCAGCAACTTCAATCCCGTATTATCCTTAAAGAATTCTACCAGGGATTCACAACCTTAGTCTTTTCCAAAGGTAATGTCCAATTATCTTTGGTGAGTTATGGATATCATTCTAAGTGTTTAAGAATAGAATCAACCATATTTGGAATTAACTATATTCAGTCAACCATATTCAGAAAACTTACTTCATACAAAAACACTTAGTTACTTTTAGGATCAACCATATTTGGTCGACCACCTTTGATGAAACTTGTGCAATATCACTCATGTTTTTTTAGAATTAACCACATTCAGTTAATCTTCTTTGGTATAATTTGTGCAATTTTTCAGCTGCAATTTTCTAAGTGTAGAATTTTTTCAAAGAGTCTAAATGTCATGTGTTTTTCAACTCTTCTCCCTTGGCATTTCCAAGTTTATAGACTCCTGGTCGAACTTCCTCGAGGACCAAATAAGGTCCATCACAATTTTCTTTAAGTACTCCCTAAGATGGTCTTTGAGATTCTAAACAAGAACTCGGTCGAGTAATTTCTGAACAAATATACACAAACTGCCAAAGCATATCAAAATCAACATTTGTGTGAGTTTAACTACACATAAACAACTCGTGAAAGCATTCATACAATAAAGCAACTAATGCTCTCACCCAAGAACAATCCTAGAGTCAAGGACTCTTTATAACATAGACTATGGAGGCAAACTAAAGTACTGTATCAAAATACAAGACTTTACTGAGATCTCTTTACCCTAGCTCCCACTTCGGACACCCGTCCCAGTGGTGAGTCTCACAAGTCCTCTGCCAAGTGCTACTAGGCTCTACAGCCAAAGGAAGAAACTAGTTAGTACTGCAACCTGAACAACAACCCAACTGAGCACTTAGGTAAACTAGAAACTCAAGGTTTCTCAACTACCATACCTTTACACACCAAAAGCTCACTACCGCGATAATCCTCAACGATTACCCGGTCCAGCAACTTCAGGCTCTGCATAACAAACAGGGAGTGAGAATTCAACAATTCTCAGTAAGGGGTCTTCCATGTACCTGCAAGAAAAACTAGGACTCTGGCTGCGAGCTCACACAGCATGAGGGTACTAGTATATATGCATATAACCAGGTCCGTAGACCTCTCCTCAAGTAGTCCCCCTTACCAGGCCAAGCGCAACTACTTAGCAACCTGGCACTCGGCCCAAGGGCGAACCTTAGCAAGCCACAAACAATCATAAAACCTCTCACCTAGTTGTTATGCAGGGGAATTATGGTGGGACTTTGTAGACTAGGCCGCAGGGCCTCGTTGATGTAGACTAGATGAACAAGGTTTCACCTTGTGGCCTCGTGGCTACGGCACAGCTAGGCCGACAAGGGTTCTAAACCTCTCACCTAAACTAATGATAGCTAATTATGTTCATTTGCAACATAGTTTCCTTAAAAACCTGCCTTCACTTTGAGTTAATATAAATCTAAAAATGAACCATTTTAAGTGTTTTTAAAACATTGAGGTGATAGTACTCCCTCTTAGCTTCGAGTGGAATCTTGAGTCACCTCAATCGGACACCCGAGCGAAAAGTTATGCTGAAAACAAAACCGGGTGTCAAATGCTATCTTGGCGACGCATCACCACAGTTGTCGACGTTCTGAAACATTTTTCTGGATTGGCGACGCGTCATGGGAATTCTTGGCGATTGGCGACGCGTCGCCAAACCTGCAAAATGCTCAGAAAACCCCGATTTTACTGCTATGAACTTTGGACACTTCCCACACATATCAAACATGCATGGTGATGGCGTGGCGTTAACCATCGTTTAAAATGATGGCGTTGCTCCATGACAGGGGTGACAGGGACCTCCTGAGGAATGTCATAGGTGGCCATCCTACGATGGAGAGTGCGGGCCATGAAGGATTTCCGGTGCAGGAAGGAGCCTGAAAAAGTTGACATCTTCAAGCGGTTCAGCCTGAAATATACAGAAAACAGGGGTTAGGAGGTCCCCGGAGCGGTTTTCCGGGGAGGACCCTCCGACGCCCAAGTCAGTGCCTCTAAATAGCAAAGAATAGGCATAAAATAGACTAGCTGGGAGTATTTTTCTGGCATGCACATAAGAGGAGAAAACTGGGACTCTGGAGTGTTCTCCAAAGCTCCTGTCCAGCCTCTCTTGCCCAGAGTTTTTCCTGCTGTAAATAGGAGAAAATGAACCCTCCTGATCGTGACACGTGTATGGACGGATAGGATCCGTACCTCTTAAACAGGAAAGTGGTCAGCCGTGTGCAGGCTTTCTCGGGCAATGGTTTGTCGAGAATCGTGTCTCAGTGTGCCAGAGCACGGACTACAGTGGCCTGTCAGAATGCTTGAGGTCAACGTCTAGGACGTACGGGCAAATATGTCAGAGACTCCTTCGTATCACCCATCATCCCTCCGAGGTCCCTCCGGCCGACGTTACCTTTTAGGTGGACGAGCAAGGACCTCTCCCCGGGGTGACACCGTTTCTTCGGGGTGTTCTCACTCTTCCGAAGTTGGTTCATTCGTCCTCTGATGGGGAGGCGATACAGTAACTTTCCGAGGTTGGTGCGATGGGTCTTCCGAGGTCGGATATGTCAGGCGTTTGGCCCCTCCTCCGAAGTTAGTGGCCAAGACCATGGCACTTCGGCCATCACATGCCCTCCTTCGGAAAGCCGAAGTATGACTTCGGCTTGTAGCCCTTTTGGGAGCACTTTCAGAGGATCCAGCTTATATCATTTGCAAGAAAGGTACTTCGCCATTTTAAGGGTGTAGTTTGCTCGGGCGAATGTCGCATACCTGCCTTTCGGCGTTGCCGAGATGTCCGAGATGTCCAATCTTATCTTTTCTGTCTTAAGTCAATGGACTGTCATGCCTTGAAACTAGGCGTGTCAATCTGGGGCTAGACCCAAATCTTCAGGATGTCAGAAAACATGCCCTAGTTTCTCGCGATGACCGACACGTGGCAAGCGTCAATTGGTATGGCACGTCTTTTTGCGCGGGAAGGGTAATTATGGTGACGTTTCACTCCCATGCAGCAGTTATGACGCCTTTTCAATTGCCCTTTCTTTGCTCTATATAAGCTTCCCCTTTGTCATTCTTTTTCTTTTGCTCTTTCTGTGCTCTCCCCCTTGCTCTCGCTTTCTCTCGCCTTTTTCATTTCTCTGAGCGACGGTCTGCACGGCGGAGCGATTTCCGGCCACTATTTACGACGGCATCCAGGAATCCTGATTTTGGCAAGGTTTTTCGTGAGTGCCTTCCTTGGGAGTCGTTCAACTTTTGCTAGTTTCTCAATTTTCCCGAAGTCGTATTTTTTCAATTTTTGCTGACGCTTTCCTTATTTCCCGGAAACTCCTTTTTTGGCTAAACGCCTTTGGACTCGTACTGATGCTTTTCCCCCTTTTTCAGAGATGGCTGACGATTCTGCCGCCTACTACAAGAATCTCTTCCTTGGTCAAGTAGAGAAGGGAGAACAAGCAAAGAAAAGTGGCTCCAAAAGGCGCAAGTCTACTGGGAGCGGACCGTCTTCGGCCAAGAAGTCAAAGAAGAGAGCCCTTACTTCACCTTCCGAGGATGTGGTGGAGGTCGATGAAGTTATTGCTACTTCCACCAAGGTTGATATCTCAACCGATGCGATTGGCCACTTCCACCGACGCTACTGCAACCTTGGCCATGGTTGATGTTACTCCGTTATCCACCAGGGTTGTCACCCCCTCCGAAGTAGCTGCGACATCTTCTGAGGCCGATATTGCGGCGGCCGAGGTGCCCGCCGGAGTAGTCACCCTTTTCACTCCGTCGGGTCCCATCTCGCCCGTGGGGCTTTCAGGCTCTTTGCCCGAGAGTCCAACTATTCAAAAGTTGGACAGACGTCGCAAGGACAAAGGCAAGTACATTCCGGCCTTTGCGGCGGACACTACCGAGGATACTACCGGGGTTGCACCAGGTTTGCTCCGAATACGTTCTTGCTCATAACTTATGTTTTCGGGGAGCCCTTCCTGACTCGCGCCCCTCCATTTTGCAGAGGACCGGGCGACCCCCGCATGGATGGCTGATCATGCCCGAAGACGGGCTCTTCGGGACTCCCTTCTCCCGAAAGACAAAATTCCGAGGGAGCCATTTTGGTCTTTCACGGAAGACATGAACTTGTTTTCCGGGGATTGCCAAGAGATGGCTCCCCAGATGGCGAGGGGTGTTCTTACAGAAGCCTCTTCTAGGGCAGTTGCCGAGGAGTGCGCTTCTGGGGATATCCTCGCCACTAGAATTTCTGAACGCGCCGCTCAGGTAACCTTCTCTCTTTTTTGCCCAAGTGTTTTGCCTTTCCTTATGCTGCTTTCCCTGAGGATATTCTCCTTCTCTTTTCGCAGCTTTTGGGGTACAGTGAACACCTCCGATTTTGGGCGGCAGAGCAGTCTTCTGCCCGAGCTCGGGCTGAAAGTGAACTGGAGCAGGCTAGGCTCTTCTGTATTAACTTGGACATAGCCAATGTCGAGTTAGGGCACATAGCCAAGGAGAAGGTTGCTCTGCTCCGGGATGAGTTCCTCATAGGCCAATCGGACCTTTTGAAGGACTTTTCCCATAAAATGAGCGACCTTGGCGAAGAGGTTGTGCGCTTGACTTCGGCCAATAAGGTTATTCAGAAGGAGAAAGAAGAAGAAGCTGCCCTTCTGAAGAAGACTCTTGCCGAAAAGGCGGCTCTTCAAGCCAGGGTTTATTTTCTGAGGAGAAGTGCAGCGAAAAGGAGAAACGCGAAGGGATTGGTGCGGAGGATTGCCGGTCTGAAGGAGGAGATCCTGGGTCTCGAGAAAGAGGTTGCTGGTCTTGAGAATGAGGCGAACTTGCTAGATGTAGAGAGGGATAAAGCCGTCCAGATGTCGAAGGTGTCCTTTCAGGACGGCTTTTGTTTAGCTCGCCATCAATTTTTGCAACGCTATCCGGACCTCGATACCTCCTTTCTTTCGGCCCTGGATATTCCCAAGGGTCCTCGGTGGACTTGGTCGAAAGCTGATCACCTCAACCTGCCACCTGTTCCTCTACCTGCGCCGAAGGCGACGGCTAGAGACACGGGAGCTGGAACTTCTCGCGCTGCCGGGGATCCTTAAGCACCCTAGGGTTTTTCTTTTCGTGTTTCTCTTGTACTTCTTGTAATCTTCTCCTTATATCAATGAATTTTTTTCCTTCATAATTTTGGCTAAGTCTTTTGATCAATCTTTCGGTTTCCCAGTTGTCCCGAGCACTTTCGGTTAGAGGACTTCAGAAACGCGCTTCTTTTGTTTCCTCGTTGTCCCGAACTCTTTCGGTTTGGAGGCTTCGGAAGCATACTTCTTTTGCTTGTTTTTCCAGCTATTTTTTCGGGCGATCTTGCGTAGTTGGTGAAGTTCCCTTGGGCAAAAATTTTTTAGCCTACCCTTGTTCGGCCGTGGATACACTTTCCCCCCCTCCCCCCTTTTTTTTTTGGGAATATGACCCTGCCAACCTCGGGAGGAACAGGAGATTTCTGGGAGTGCATGCTTTGTCCTTGTTCGGCGATTCTTCTCAGACAGGAGAAAACTTTTTAGTACTCAGACGAATTCCTGGCTTGCACTATTTCTTGTCTGAAAATTCTAAGTATAGAATTTCTTGAAGGTGCCCAGGTGCCTTGTTCCTCAGTTTTTCTCCCTTCGGTGTTGCCGAGGTCGTATACTCTCTTTCGGACCTCACCGAGCGAGGCTCTTTCCTGTTTGGCCGAAGCATTCCACGTGATGGTTTTTCGGGATTCGGCCTTTCGGAGAGCGAGATCTCCCTTCCGTATTCCTCTTATCCTTCCATGCAGGTTCGCACTTATCGCCAATTTTCGCTGAAAAAACCTTTCTTTTGAATTTGGCCGTTTCTCAGTGTTCATCAACTAGGGCGAGCTTAATTCTCACTCCGAGGTTATTTCTTCTTTTACCGGACACCTGTCGGCCACACTACTTTTGTAGGGATAATGGTCTCTGTAGTGACTGCTAGGGGTCTTCGGAGAACCATTCCCTGGCCTTTCTGCTGGATGACTTCATTTTCTCGGTTATCAAAGACTTTTCAGGCGAACACTAGATTGCCTTTGATGGATTCCGAGCCTTTGAGCATGCGTGCTTCAGCCTTGTTCGGCGGGTAACCTGTGCAGGAGAAAAGAGAAATTTTTCTAAGTACTGTTTAGCTAAAAGTACTGTTTACCTAAAAAATTCTTTTGAGGTATTTCTCAATTTTCTCCCTTTGATGCTGCCAAGTTGATGATGCTCTCTTTCGGACCTTGCCTTGATTTAGGAGAGGTCCTTTTGGTGGCCGAAGTTCTCCCCTGAGGCAGTTCTCGGGGTTGTGTTTTGGCCTTTTGGAGAATGAAGTCTCCTTTTGCCGTTCAGGGCATTTTTGCGCCCACGGCCATCTTTTGCGGAGGAAACACTTCTCCAGAGTTTGTTCATGCTTCTGGGAGTGGCTCGAGTTCGGTTTCCCGATTTGCGGCTATTTCTTTTTTTTCTCTCTCTTTTTTTTTGCCGAGCATTCCTCCCGAGCTCGTTCTTCCTTCCTCCGAATACTCGCGCTTTACTTGGTAGCTTTATTGCTCCAAGTGGGCACTGGCCTTTGCAGGCGAGTAAGGAAGGTTTTTTCTCCCTGTAGTTTTTCGGAAGACTTGCTTGATAATTCCCAGCAGGAATTTTATCGGCCCTGCTGGACCTTCTCCTTTTGCTTCTTCCGACTTTTTCGTAGTCCCCGGTGTGTAATTCTATTCGGGGACTTCCACTTGCTTGTTACTTCAAAACTAAGCTGGTGGACCAAAGTATCTTTTAACTTCGGAGGTAATGGCTAAATTTTTGGCCTCCTTCGCCTAAAGGCTGAAGCCCTTTATGCTGCTGGCAATAATGTGCCATCTCCGTGCATCATGTTCCTTTAAGCAGGCTTTTGTATGCTTTTTGCCTGCTTGATCAGTACGGGCTTCACCAAACGAGGTGGTTTACTGTTTTCTCGTGGCATTTTGCTTCAGGCTTTGTTGGCAGTGAACCGTATCTGCCAAGGGCTGAGGGCAATCTCTCAGAATTCCCCACTCCGATGGGAGTATTTTGGGCATTTTATTCCGAAGGCCTCCTTTCGGGTGCTGGTGCGTTTTTTGGCCATTCTCGCCCTTCTTGGGCGCGTCTATTCGCACCTCTTTTTGCGCGCTGCTCTGCACCTCTTTCTGCCGATGCCTCTCAATAATGGGCCTGAGCTTTCCTTCCAACGTTGTTCTTCCTCAATCAAGGAAGATTATCCGGAACATTTTCTGTACTTTTTGCCATTTCATCAGAATCTTTGGAAGATGGCTCTTTGCGGGGCATTTTCCTTCCCTTATCCCAGATTTTTGTTCCCAGTAATGCCGGTCTTGGGTGATTCACGACTTTGTTAACCGAATATGCTAACTCAGGCGATTTCCCCATCCTCGGGCCTCCGAAGTATTGTTCCAGTGTCGTAGTGTTTTTGCGCCTGGAACTCCTTCGGTCGGGAGTTTTTGTCTTTCGCCTATGTTCGGTCTTCGTTGGATTTCCCCTTTTTTCTGTTTCTGGACTTTTGGCAATGGTCCGCTGTTGCCTGGGGTTATAATGTCCCCTCTGGACCTGTGCGCGATGAAGTATCTTTGGAGTTCGGCGCACTTGCCCGTTTACTCTCTACCCTCTGACATCGCGCAGGGGTGACTCCTTTTTGGACGATGGCAGTGTGTCCGTTGGAGTAGGATCATAGTCTTTTTGCCTATTTAATATCAACGCGTAGGCGTCTTTTCGGGGGAGTGGGTTCGGTGTTACCGTCTGAGGGACAGTAACCTTTCTTTGGCACGAACTCTTTTGACGGGGGGGTCTGGACGGCACCGATCCTACCTTTCCCGTCTATCATATTTTGAGGGGAAGCACGTCCTTTGGGTATTCTCCCCACTGCTCTTTGTTTCCCCCGGCTCTTGGGTCACCCCTACTCCCCTCGTCGAAAGGATCGAGAGAGAAGACTTCGGCTCGACATTTGCACACGAACATCTTCGGCCTATCTACTGCAGTATTTCGACCACGGTGATGCGTGGGAAATTATGCAGGAAAGCCACGGTGATATCCGAAGGATGATCATCCCCGGGATGGGAGATCCCTGTTCCTTAATTGTTCGGCCGCCGGGCGAGTCTCCGGCGCGGACGGGGGCCTCAGCGAGTCTTTTGTCCTTAGAACGCCGAGTTTCTGACCACGGCTGCCTAAATAATTTCCCACAGATGGTGCCAAATGATGGCGTGGCGTTAACCATCGTTTAACATGATGGCATGGCTCCACGACAGGGGTGACAGGGACCTCCTAAGGAATGTCATAGGTGGCCGTCCTACGATGGAGAGCGGGGGCCATGAAGGATTTCCGGTGCAGGAAGGAGCCTGAAAAAGTTGACATCTTCAAGCGGTTCGGCCTGAAATATACAGAAAATAGGGGTTAGGAGGTCCCCGGAGCGGTTTTCCGGGGAGGAGCCTCCGATGCCGAAGTCAGTGCCTGTAAATAGCAAAGAATAGGCATAAAATAGACTGGCTGGGAGTATTTTTCTGGCATGCATGTAAGGGGAAGCATCACGCTGGAGGCATTTTTCTGGCATGCCTAGAGGAGAAGAGAGGAGAAAACTGGGACTCTGGAGTGTTCTCCAAAGCTCCTGTCCAGCCTCTCTTGCCCAGAGTTTTTCCTGCTGTAAATAGGAGAAAATGAACCCTCCTGATCGTGACACGTGTATGGACGGATAGGATCCGTACCTCTTAAACTGGAAAGTGGTCAGCCGTGTGCAGGCTTTCTCGGGCACTGGTTTGTCGAGAATCGTGTCTCAGTGTGCCAGAGCATGGACTACAGTGGCCTGTCAGAATGCTTGAGGTCAACGTCTAGGACGTACGGGCAAATATGTCAGAGACTCCTTCGTATCACCCATCACCCCTCCGAGGTCCCTCCAGCCGACGTTACCTTTTAGGTGGACGAGCAAGGACCTCTCCCCGGGGTGACACCGTTTCTTCGGGGTGTTCTCACTCTTCCTAAGTTGGTTCATTCGTCCTCTGATGGGGAGGCGATACAGTAACTTTCCGAGGTTGGTGCGATGGGTCTTCCGAGGTCGGATATGTCAGGCGTTTGGCCCCTCCTCCGAAGTTAGTGGCCAAGACCATGGCACTTCGGCCATCACATGGAATGCCTCCAAATTTCATACACACATAGTACATGTTGCATAGAACATAACCAACTATCAAAAGCTAAGCTATGATGTATCGTAACATCAAACAATTCCTCTCAATCCCGCTAGTCCACCATAATTCACCAAAATGTTTCTCAGTGCCTTAGCCAAAAACTACTCAAATTTCCCAAGCAATTCCAAGCCAATAGCATTCCATGAACATAAAAACACTTCTCCCTTACCTCAACTCCAAGTAACAAGCAAGAATCAAAACCCCTTTTCGTTCAACCAAGCTCCCAAAGTTCTACACAAGTTCCAATCCAAAAACAAAGCTCCAAACATCAAATTCATGCCTCCTAACCAAAACCCAAGCTTCAAATCAACCAAATACCATGAATTCAATCAAGAACACAACTCTTACCTTGTTCAAAAATAGGGGGTGGAGAAAAACGCCTCTCCAAGCCTCAAAAACATGAATTCAAGGTTGAAAATGCATCCTCAAAGCTTATACACCCTTAATTGCACCTATTGACACCAAGATCACTTGATTCCAAGTTCAATTTGAGAGAGAAATGAGTAAGGGAATGTTAAGAACGTGTTTATGGTAGCCTTCCCTTCTCTTCCCCTTCTTAAACCCTCACTTAGCAACCAAGATCACCAAGGTTTCAAGTTAAGTGCAATTAGGTCCCCCATCTTTCTAACTTAATAGTTCTTGATTAAATTCTTGTCCATTTGTCAAGTTTGAGTTATAGTTAAGAGTTAAGTTCTAAAAATTCATTTTAAAACACTCGGGACTCGTCCCGGCTACTCAAGGTGCAAAATTACCATTTTGCCCCTGAACTTAGTTCAGAGCTTTATTCTTGTCGGAACTTAGTGAACTTTGGTAAACTCCTTTATTCTTGCTAAGTAAACTTAAATTAAACTTCTAAACTTAATTCAAAACTCTTTACCTTCCTCAAGAAGGGTCATAACACAATGCACATTCAACGTTTATCATTCCTTTCCTTTGGGGCTATATCAATGTTTCTAAGCCAGTTAGGGTACTTGACTTCCCATATTATGCCTACCTTCACTAGTCACTAGACTTCAGTTTTGATGAAATTGTTCTTATACGTGGGGAGGCCACGCTTTTTCTGCCGAATGGGTCTTGCCTCAGGTCTTTCTTTAAGACTATGTTCAATTATACTCGAGTCCACCCAAGGTATATCCTTTAGAGAATAAGCAAATAGATCTTTGTTCATTGATAGAAGGGATACAAGTTTTTCCTTGTCACCTTTGGCCAGTTTTTTCCCCACTCAGGTACTTCGGCCTGTGACAAGTTCTACGTCCTTTGTTTCTATCTTTTTTAGATCACTTGCTTCTCTTTCTATCGCCTTTTCACTGAGCACGCACTTTTTTTCTGAAGTATGTGAACCTTCACCATAGTCTATCTTGCTCTGACGAACACTTTCCTTACTTCGGCTTGATCAATTAGTATCTCAACATCACCTTCCTTTGCCTCAATTGTGACTGTCAGGTATTTCACATCTGGTTGAACATGAACGTTACCCTGCATCTGTCTTCCAATGATGGCATTATATGAAGATGGATCACTTATGAGAATGAACGTTGTCATAGTGGAACCAAAAAGTTCTCCCATGGTCTGAACTGAAGTACCCCTTAACATCAGGGGCATATCAATCCAGCCACGCACTGGAAGTTTTAAAGGAACCATGCCAAAGGTTGGCGAGGTAATTGGTTTCAAGTCACCTTTGGAAATACCCAAGCTGGGCAACAAGCGGGAGAGTAAGACATCGGCATTTGATCCATCATCGATGAACACCCTATTCTTGCCATGATCAGGAGAGGTAGTCGTGTGGAAACTTCACTTTAGACCCGTCTCTCTGGAGAAGTTTGTTAGCTGGTTGTCATATTTTGTCACTACTATTTCCCAAACTTTCCTTTTCCTCTCGATTGAGGGTATTCCAATTGTGATCATTCAGATTATACTCGCTAGAAGTGGTGGGTGTTTCCTTGGACTTCGATTCCGACGTCAATCAAAGTCATAATCCTCATCCTCTCTTTTCCTCTCTCATTCCTTTCTTTCTTGGCTTCTAGGTGACGTTACTCTTGCTTGATCAAAGGTTCAATATACTTCCTCAGCCGGAATCAATCCTCAGTATCTTGCTCACGGTCTCGATGAAATTGGCAAAATTTCTTCATGTTCTTTTTGTTGTCCATGGACATGGGCTTCGGACATTGGATTCTGGCTCCTTGCCTTTCTATGGCCATCAGGATGTTTATTCTTGTAGTGTTTAGGAGGGTGAACGACACTGGCCTCTTCCACCCTGATTTCCTAGGTCTACCTCATTCCTCGGAAAAATACCAAGGTTGGTGACTCTAACCCTCAGAGTGATTATGGTTGGACTTCGGGCCACCCATCCTCAGATCTTCAGCTATCATGTGTTGATTGGCCCTTCGGTAGAATTCTCCAAGGGTGTCATGAGGATCCTTTGAGAACTCATAAAAAAGCTGTGAGTCCCTCCTTAGACCCCTGGTCATAGCGACGATGCAGATCAAGGGGTAGAAGTCAGGAACACTCAGTGCCTCTCTATTGAATCTCTCGATGTAGTCCCAAATGGTCTCCCATTCTTTTTGACTCTATCAAACATTTGGACGGGCCTCTTCGCCGTCAGCCTACTTCTAATGAACTGCTAAGTGAAGGTGGTGGACAGTTTCTGGAAACTCATTATGGTTCTAGGGGCCAGGGAGTTGTACCACACAATTGCCAGCCCTGACAAGGTAACTTCGAAACCTTTGCAAATGGTGGCATCATTGGCACCATGCAACACCATGCTATGCCTATATTTCGTCAAGTGGGCTTGGGGGTCACTATGCCCATCATATGTGTCCAGGCATGGTACTCGGAAATTGCTGGGCATTGGTGCCTCTACTATCATTTGGATGAAGGGTGACTCTTCTTTGGTGAAGGTCTTCGATAACCATGACCAGCCAGGCTTTCGAGAGACCTGTTTTTCTACCTTTTCCAACCTCTCCAGGATTTTCTCCATAACGATGGTAGCATCATCCTTTCCTCATGGCCTAGTAGTCATCGGCACCGGAGAGTGACATTTTCTTTTCAGCGAGTAACTCCGCTGGTGGAGGGACTGGGACTTCCCATCTGGGGATGGACATTGTCGGAAGGAAGTTTTGGGCCCTTTTAACACTATTCTTCTAGTGCAACATCCCCAAGACTGTATGTTCTTTATTGAGGACTCATCATGAGAACCCCCACTTACAAAGCTCCAGCAAGGTGACTTATTGCTTTCTCCTAATGGGTGCCTAAAGAAGGTGCCCTTCCTCTTGGAGGCAGTTATGACCACCTTTGGTTAGGCTATTTGTGTCATCTTAGCCATGATAAAGTGTTGAAAATCATGTAGAAAACCCATCATGACTATCGAAGGAAGTTCATCCTCAGGTAGGGAAGTTTTCGCCGCAGGTTGCTCAGTCGTTGCTTGGGTCTCCAACGCAGACTCGAACCTTGGGAGTCCTTTGTCCTTTGAACATCGAGTCTCTACAACACTGGTTTGGGGATGAGTTCCCATAGACGGGGCCAAATGATGTCCGATAGCATCTTCATTATATGACATGTTGGTCCTGAGAAGGAGACTTCTGGTGAGAATTTCTGCAAGACCTTGGAGAATACAAGTTAGGAGCTTCCTCAAAATGTGTTTTTGGGGGAGGAGCCTCCAACACCCAAGTCGGTATATGGGAGAGAAGATGTCAAGAGCAAGGAGCAATGAGTAGGAAAGAGAGAGTGTGTTGTTGTCCGTACAAGGGAGCCTCCCAAGTATTTATAAGAGGGTGGAGGGAGAAGGCTATTTTGCATAAGGTATACAGATCATGACACATGTTCTGCTAAATCTAGTCCATACCCTTGGAGACAGGTATCTCCAATTGGCCATAGGCAATTCCAGCTAGAGGGTAGGGGCATATGCGAGGCTTCTTTTCAGATATTCCTCAACTTATTTGTCTTTTCTCCACAAGACCTGTTCGCGGATGTAAGAACCCTTCGGGCAAGGATTTTCCCTAACGGAAACTAGAGAGAGCCCTTCGGATGGGAGGACCATCATCGAGAGATGTTCTTCTCTATCTAGGGTGATGGAAAAATGCTGCTAAGGTTGATAGTGTGACTTCCGAAGATGAAGATGACCCATTTTTACCGAAGTTGGTCATATATCTTTACCAAGGGTGGAGCAGAAAAACTTTGAAAGAGGATATTGTGACTCCCTATGGTTGGTGTTCAATTTAGCCATTTAGGAAGTCTTCATGGGTGATAGCCCTTTAACTATCACATGGTTCAATTGATGCCCATTATTCATGGGTCGAAACTTTCATACTGTGTCCAAGTCAAATTCTACCCATGTCCTTCGGTGCCCTAAAGGTTCTAAACCCTTTAATACACTTAAAAATTGATAAAGGAATAGATTTGATACATTAAATCTATCTAAGATTGGCATTATGGATTTCACACTCAACTGGGTAAAATTCACCATATGAACAATACCCAGCAAAATTAGCCAACTTAGACATGCCATAACTCTTGCTATAGGGCACAAAATCCAGTGATTTAAAAGGAAAATTATTCATCCTGAAGTGTTCTAAGGGTGGTCAAAATTTCATAGCTAAACTCATTAAGTATAGAAAGTTATGGCTATTGTAGTACAGGGTACCAAATTTGAGCAGCTAGTGACCATAATGCCCATACAAAATTTCTTAAAATTCATACACCTCATTGCCAGGTACGAAACCAACATGGGAAGTTCCATAAATGTCTTAGACACATAGGGAAGCCATTCCCCTAGATTTTAAGTCGTTACATAAACATTAAACACCATTCTCTTCAAAACAGTCCATAAGAACCAATATGGATAGAATTAGACACACACTTCAAATTACACTCCATTGATCCATATGTCATTAAAATAGTGTACATACATCATGGCCAACTAATTTAAATGCATTTATTCACTACATACATGCCATAACTTAGTTAACACATACACTAAGATTCTTGGAGAACTTCAAAAGCACTAAGCACTCCAGAAACTTGAAGGGACCAGTTGCTATGTAATGCAGAAAGTACCATCAAATTATGAAACTTTCAAGTTTACAACTACACATATGGAAGGTAATATACCTTAAATTTCATAAGGAAATTCAAACGACATCTATTAGTTTGAATGCTATCTTTCAGGTGTTCCTAAAATGGATAGAAAAAAGGTTTTCTTGAATGAAACTTAGTAAGGGCTTATCAAGAAAATTTTCAAAATCCAATCATATACCTAAAATTCAAAGACAATAAAACAGAAAAATATAGTACAAATACAAAACCACATCCATCCAAATGGACAAACAACATAACAATAAACAAATGTAATGCTAGTAGCAATAAACACATTAGGGTTAGTTCATAAACAATCAAACAAACATTGTGTAATTACTATGAAAGCCCTCCTCAAGCTAATGCTTAGTCTTAGAAGGTTAATTGGTCTTAGTTAGTACTAAATTTGGCTTTACAAACCTTAAATTTCACTGCCATAATAGGGCACCAAAGCTGTAGAGCTGAAACCCTAGGTGCAATTTTTCCCTTAACCTAAACTTTGTTCATCAAGCTCTTGGCTCTCTTTCAAGCTTAAGGTATTAGCTTCATGGATGTTTAGGAATTAGCACTAAACAACAAATAGCCATGAAACCTAGATGAAAACCTTACCTAAGCTGTGAAGGCTGAAAATACCAAAGGAAGCTCAATAACTCGAAAACTAGGGTTCTTATTTCCCTTGTTGAATCTGTTTGCTTTCTTTCATGTTTTCATGGGAGCTTGAGTTGTGGTGGCTATGGAAGGTTATAGAGGAGCTAAGGAAGGAACTCTAGCTAGTGAGGGCTGAAAATGACTAAAGAGAGGCAGTAAATCAAGATATTTTCCTTGGTTGAATTAGTTTAACCTTAACCCTCACTTAGGTCACTATAAGTATGGCTTAAGGAAAGAATTTTTGGCTAATATTTAGCCCACCTTTTTAAGCTTACAAGGTAGAAATAAAAGGCTAGAATAATGCTAAAAATGGCCCTCTTTGACCCTTGCCAATGATCAACCCATCCTTAAGTTATTTTTGTGAACAATTATAAACCTGGCCATCCTAGGTTCTTGAATAATAGCCTTTGTTTCCTATATGGATTTAGCCTAAAATAAATTTATTCCATAACTTTCAAATCCCTTTAAAACCTCTTTTTTAAAGTTGTACAATTGAGTGCCCAAGTCCTGAAATCTTACAATAAAGTTCATAGACTACATGTTAACCAAGCAATCCTTTAAGGTCGATAGCCAAAGTGCCATCGCCCCAAACACTTTAGGACCCCTAGAAGAAGGGAGCCAAACACCTGAGGCACGTGACCTCGGTAGCCCGCCAATACCAACCTCGAGGAACTTCCGTATCGCGTCCATTGGGAGGGTGACCGAACTAGCTTCGAGGAGAAGTGCCAGCCACCTTTTGCAGGTGAAAGCCCTCTGAAGAGACCAACTTCGGTGCCTATAAATACCCCGATGTACCGGTGTGACTCCGGGAGAAGGCCTCTTACTCCAAAGGGAGACATCAACTAAGGGGACCTCGGAGGTACGGCAGGAGCTATCAAGGAGCCTTTGACATTTCCGCCCGAACACCCTGCACGCCTCCCTCATATGAACTCTGGCGCGCCGCTCCTACCTGTGTCCTGTCATGTAGGGCTGCGCCTGACACAGCTTGTGGCCCAAGGAGCCTATAGGCGGCTAGGGGACCCCACACCTAGAAATACGGACACCATCCGTCCATCCACGTGTTACGATCTAAAGGGCTCACCCCCTCCTATATATGCCAAGGGAATGGTCTGAGACAGGGGCTCTCCCTCTCTCCCTCCTCTCTCCACCAAAAATACTCTGAGGCAAAGGGGCTTCGCTCTCCTCTCCTCTCAGCCCTTAAAAGAGAACATGACAAGCAAGAACCCCTTGTGCTTACTACTCTTTCTCCACCTCTGTTAAGCACTGACTTGGGTGTTAGAGGGTCCTCCCTGGAAAAAGACTCCGGGGACCTCTTAACCCCTGTTTTCCGAGTGTTTCAGGTAAGCCCTCCTACCACGAGCCAAAGACACTGCCGGCCAACCCATGTGATCCACATAGAGCACTCTCTCCCTAGGTTCATCTGCACTTCCGGAAGTCCCTGCTGCAGTCTCCACGGCACATAGTGGAGATCCTGATGGCCCCCGTCGCCATCAAGTGTTTTCTTGAGGGCCAAGTAATAATTGTGTGGATCTTTTAAGGAGGTGTAGATTATACACTTTACCATCACATTCAATTCACTATGGGGAAATCATGCTATATAAAGCTTTATATCCATTATGCATTTATACTGTAATTTTCCCATTTGTTGAGGTGGTAACTAGGTTTTTGTTCAAGTTGGGGCAAGCTTGACAATCACCTGGAGCTCTATGATAAATGAACTTAATCAAAGCGATCATATGAAGAAACTGCTAAAGAATCATGCTTGCCATGTTCTAAAAACCTTGTGTTGTGGTGTGTGAGTTTGTTTGCTTCTCTGTTTCCATGTGTGTGCTAACCTCTTTATCACTTATATATGTATTATGTATTATTTTTTATGTGTTTTTTTGTGTCTTTTATGTTTTTGGATGGAGCTTATTAAAGAAGCCTCAAGGTTTCTAGTATATGAATGTCTTAAACACTGAATAGGGCACTAGGGGCTATTTGGTTCTTCACTCAGTACCTGTGTACTCATGCCTTCTTTTGCCCATTTCAGGTAAAGAAGTGAAGGACTAAAGGTGTAAGGAACCTCTAAAGGAGATCTACATATAGTGAGGTGTGCTCTATAAATTATGCCTTATGAAAAAGGAAGCATGAAAAGTCTTTTGATCTACACTAGTGATTGTGTTCTATGCTTTGTTTGTAGGCCTTGACGGCTATGGTGGGTGTCGTTGTTTTTAGCTCAATCATGGTATGGACTAGAACTTGGAGGGTTGTTAGAAATCTGTGGCCCAAGTGCCAGGTTAAAAGTTGAAGTTAAAGTTTCAATAGGCCTGGAGACTGTTTGACGAAAAAGTGTGCTATGCGTGATAACTTTTAGTACATCAATGTTTTGATGTATTTTTTTTTGCCCATGTAGTCCTTCAAATCTTGGCATGTACATAACTATATGTATGGAGAGCAAGAGGACTAGGCTAGAATAAAGCACAATTTGTGCCTATATGTATTTTTGGGCCTAGGTGGGCCATAAGGCACTAATAAAAAGGAACATACATGGTTTGAAAGTTATGGTGTATGCATGTATGTATGGTTATCTGTGTGAATATGGTAGACTCTAATGAACCCTTAAACAAACTAAGACACACTTTCACATGCATGCTTAAACCCCTAAGTAAACTCAAATAATTAAATGCCCACCAATTGAGTAAAGTTAAGTAAATCGTATTGAAACCTCAAAAGCTTGAGAATCCCACCTAATTTAGTTACAAGTTAGGGGTTAAGAATCCTGGGGTCAGAGTCCAAATCACCTTATGAAAACAAACTGAGTAGTTAAAAATGATCAGATGGCATGAACCTCTTCCAAAGGTTTAGGTTGGGTTGCGTTCGGCCTTCAAAAATACCCAAGCTTGGCAATAGGATGTCAGTATTCGATCCATCATCAATGAACACTCTCTTGACATCCCAAATTCTGATCCTTGCCATGATCAGGAAAAGATCGTCATGTGGGAACTTTACAACCGGCCCATCACTTTGGGTGAGTTTGCTCACTGGGTTGTCAAACTCCATTGTTGAAACCTCCCTCACTTTCTTTTCTCTTTTAGATGGTTTTGGCCACCCCGTTTGAGCATGGGGCCTACTTCCATGGACTTTGTTTAGCTCGAAGTCTATTAGAATCATACTCCTCATCGTTTCCTTTTCTTCGATTATCTTTTTTTTTCTGGGACTTGGGCGACATCATCTGCAAGTAGCACCGAAGTTGTCCTTGTTTAATTATGGACTCAATGTACTTCCTCAGTTGGAAGTAATCCTCAGTATTGTGCCAATGATCTCGGTGAAATTGGCAGTATTTCTTCATGTTCTTCTTGTTATCCGAGGTCATGGCCTTTTGACGTTGAATTGATGATCCTTGTCTTTCCAAGGCCATCAGATTATTCATCCCTGTAATATTCAGGGGGTGAATGTCATTGGCTTTGTCCCCTTAGCTTTCTGAGGTCTACCTCCTCCCTCAGTGCGGCATTGAGGTTGATGACTCTGACCTTCAAACTAATCATGTTCGGACTTTAGCTCTCCTATTCTTAGTTCCTCGGCTACCATATGTTGTTTTGCCCTTTAGTAGAATTCTCCAAGGGTATCCAGGGGATCATTGGAAAACTTGTAAAAGATATGTGATTCCCCCATCAGCCTTTGAATCATTGCAAGGATCTAGATTTTAGGGTGAAAGGCTAAAAATGCTAAGTGCCTCTCGGTTGAACCTCTCGACAAAGTCCTGAATGGTCTCCCCATTCTTTTGGGCTATGTCAAACATCTGGACCGGCATCTTTCACCAGTGGTCTGCTCCCATTGAATTGTTGTGTGAATGTTGTAGACAACTCTTAGAGCCCTACAATTGTTCCAGGCACCCAAGAGTTGGACCACATCGCGGCTAGTCCCGAAAGTGTTACTTTGAAACCTTGCAAAGGGTGGTATCATCAGCTCCACAGAGCACCATACTCCTCCTATACTTAGTTAGGTGAACTTGGGGGTCACTTCTCCGATCATAGGTCTTTAGGCGAGGTACCCGGAAGTCACTCGGTGTTGGTGCTTCTAGCTTTACTTGGATGAAAGGGGGCTCATCTTTAGTGAAGTTCTTGGATAACCTTGACTACACAGGTTTTCAGGAGACTTATTTTTCCACTTTGTCTAGCCTTTCTAAGATCCTTTCTATCAAGACTATGGTGCTATCATCTCCCTGTTGTTGGGAATGATGAGGCAGGGGGGAGTGATGCCTTCTCTTAGGCAAGTAACTTCAGCGGTGGGGGATAAGGAGTTCTCACAGGGAGATGGACTCTGCTGCTAGGAAGTCCTTGGTTCCTTTGATCTAGACCTCACCACGTAACGTGTGCGAGACAACGAGTTCTCCATTTAGGACTCATCATGGAGGCTTCTATTGGTGCAACTCCAATGAGACGATTGGTGACCCTTCTCAAAGCAAGTTTTTAGAGAAGGGGTCTTTGCATGGGAACATGTTTGCAGCTATCTTTTGGTTGAGTGACTACATCATTTTGGCCACTATAGAGAGCTGGAAATTGCACAGGAAACCCATAGTGACCATGGGAGGACGTTTATGCTCTGATAGGGAAGGCTTCAATGGTGCTTAGTCATTTGTAGCCGGAGGGTTAGGCACGGACTGGGACTTTGGAATACCCTTGTCCTTGGAATGCCAAGTCTCTATGATGGCGACCTGGGATTGATTTCCCACAGATGATTCCAAATGATGCTCAAGGACATCTTCGATGTAAGACATGCTAGACCTTTACAAGTGCTTCACCTGAATGGAGTCTGCAACATTTGAAGACAATGGGTTAGAGGGTCCCTGAAGTATTTTTCCGAGAAGGGACCTCCAACACCTAAGTTAGTATATGAAAAAGAAGTTGATGAGAGTATCGGGTAGGAGGAGGAGGTGTCTCATATGTTCTATTACGTAGGAGTCTCCCAAGTAATTACAGGAGGCTCCAAGGATAGGGCCATTTTTCCTACTGAAGCATATTAGGGCACATGGTCAGCCAGATTTGCTCATGTTCGGCCCATACCACAGGGAGAGGTGTGCTTAACTGTTCACAGTTGGTTATGCCCTGGTTGGAGGCTAAAGGTGTGTGGAGGTTCTTTGTTAATGGTCCTATTAGCCATACATTTTTCATTTTTCCTCAAAACCCCTCAAGGAGTTAAAGACCTTTCCAGAAGAAGAATCTTCTCTAAAGGTGGTTGGGGGAAGCCTATTGGAGACATAAACCTTGTTCAAGAAAGATATCTCATACGAAGGGTGGTAGACTTACATTTCTGAGGTTGGTTAAGGTGGTACCCAAGGGTGGTGAGTCACCTTTTCCAGGGTTTGCTATGTTAGTCTCTGAGGGTCATACCAAGCAATCTTCCAAGGTAGGTTATGTGACCTTCCAAGGGCGTTGTTGAGTTCTGCACCAACGTTGGTCATGTGGGGTTTTGAGGGTACTATTAGGTTTATTGATCTAATGGCCCTGTGGGCAATAGCCCTTTAGCTATCACTATGGTGGTGTTCCTAGGCCGTGTGATCAGTGATGAAGGGCTGGCTGTAGACTCTGGAAAGATTAGAGCAATCTTGAATTGGAAACAACCACAGAGTGTGAAGGAAGTAAGGAGTTACTCGGGGTTAGCTAGAAATTACAAAAGGTTTGTGCATAAACTGTTTTAAAAGCTACTCAACTTACCCATTTAAGCAAGAAAGAAGAAAAGTTTGAATGGTGTGATAAGTGTGAGCAAAACTTCTAGGAGTTGAACAAAAGGCTGACCACCACCCCTATGCTAATGTTGCCAAACCCAACTATGGCCTAGAAAGTGTACACTAGTGCCTCCCAAGTGAGGCTGGGTCGTGTACTAATGCAAGATAGGAAGAAAGTGGCTTACGGGTCAAGACAACTAACACCTCATGAGAGAAATTAATCAGTGCATGACCTTAGTTACCAACAGTAGCCTTTACACTAAAATAGTGAAGGCATTATTTATTAGGTAATAGGTTATAAATATTTATAGATCATAAAAGCCTAAAGTACCTTTTCACACAAGAAGACTTCAATATAAGGTAAAGGAGGTGGCTGTAGTACCTATAAGACTTTGATTATGTGATAGAATATACTACTGGTGAAGCCAATGTTGTGCCAGGTACTATTAACCACTCCGGGGTAGTCTAGTTATGGTGCCAAAATTGTGCATTTAAAAGTCCCAGGGTTGGTACGTTCTATAGGCCATCAGAATAATATCCTTAGTGTGCATACCCAAGTGCCCATGTTGGGCACTACTTAAATGCATTCATATTGGTCCAACCATTACATAGATATTCACATTTTACACACACTATGGTAGCAAGGATGGAAAACACGAGTACAAGTCTCAATCTTGGCTACCACTCGTTAGGCAATCTTATTAAGTGTAAGTGACCAGCCACTGCACCTGAAATTTCTTCCAAAAAACTGTATTAATCTAGCCACGTAACTGTTACCACCCCACAAAAATGGGAGAATTACAAGTGTATCATAATTCTTACCATAGTGATTGAAGTATGGGGGGTAAAAGGTATGATCAACATCTCTTTAAAAGTGTTCCAAGTTGGTAAGTTGCTATTCAAGAAAAGCCTTAAGGATTGCTTGTTTTTCAGGCAACCTATGGAGCTTTTTGTAAGATTTTGGAAATTTGGGTACTCAATTGCAAAAATTTCACAAAAGAGATTTGGAGAGTTATTGGAAGGATATGAATGGTATGAAAGTGCTATTGAAGGACCAAATTGCTTGTAGAAGACAAGTATGGACAAAGGAAAACACAAAAAGGCTTTAAGGACTTAAGTGTCCTATTGTGCCTTTGGTTGTTCATGCTTATGAGTTAAGTCAAATGGATGTTTTGTGGGTTATCCCACATAAGAAGGGCTGCTATTGCATGGGATAAGGAGGTCAAATGTGGGCCAAGAGATTAAGGTAAAGAAACCATGGTCTTGTTGCAAGGAAAATGACATAAAGCTTGGTTAAGTTTGTTAAGTGTTTTTAGCGCACTTAAGACCATATAAGTGTCCATTCTTCATCCTTATCTCCCCACTTTCAGCCTCCACCAGAAAGAAAAAAAAGCCAGCCCTCTCCTCCACACTTGCTCTATAGCCACCATCCCTTCAAACTCAAAACTACTTGCAATTGAAGTCAAGGAAGCACAATTGGAAGCTATTTGGTGCTATTGCTTGAGTGCACCTAGGATGAACTCCAATTTCAGCATACCCATCAAGGTAAGGGTTCTCTTGCACTCATGGGTTGTTTTCTATATTTTGAAGCAACCATGGAGCTAGGGCTAAGCTTGGAAGAGAGCCATGAGCTTGATGAACCAAGCTTAGTGAGGGGAGTGCACTTATTGAAGGTTTTATGACCTAGTGTGAAGTGCACAATGATGGCAGCAAATTTATGTGTTTCTAGAGCCCAAAAGTTAGTACTAACTAGTGTTAAAATCCTCCTAGACCAAGCATTAGCTTGAGGAGGGCTGCCATAGTGATTTGGTTATGTTTATTATGTGTTTTATGGACTAATCTATGGTTATTGTTGCCGCTACATTTCATGTGTTTGTTGGTTGTGAATAGCTGTTGTATTTGGTTGCTATACCTTGTATACATGCATTGTTTTTTCTTGTGTTTTAGTGTCTTTGGATGTAGGTTTTAATGATGGTTACATTGCCTATTGAATCCAAGTGCTACCATTACTAAGTTTCTCAAAGAAACTTACTGCCCTCAATTTTGTCATTTCAAGTCCAGCAGAAAGATCGCCTTCAAACTAACCTTTTAGGTTTGAGTTTTGCTCTAAATTTTCAGGTACTGAAAATTCCATATGTATACTTGTGATATGGAAGGTTTGGTGATTTTAGAAGCACATTTGGTATTTTTGGTGATGGTACGTACTATGTTGTGCAGCAGTTGTCCAGCATCCTGTTTCTAAAGTCCATTGCATTTCGGGCACTCCTATAACTTAGGCTTCATATTTAGTTGAGTTAAGATCATTTTTTAGTGAATGTATGAATGTACATGTGTTATATGTAAAATGAGACAAGTATGTGAACATTTGGGTAATGTTTTGGCTATGTATGTGATGTGGTGCGAAGCTGCCTAAGTGTGAATGATAGGCTGCTTACTTGTAAATTCTGTTTTGGCCACATAAAGTTGCTAGATGCAAGAGAATGTAATTCATATGTGTATTGCACATGTATGGGATAGCCTTGGAGGGCTTTATCTTTGCGAATGAAGTGTTTGAATAATTTGGAAAAATTGTATGGGCAAAATGGTCCAAAAGTTGACAGAATTTTGACCCTGTATCTAAAGTTAAATATCTCCCTGTGTAGAAATAATCTTGGTATGAAATTTTGCAAAAAGCTAGAATAGATCTATAGATTTAACTGGGCTTTTTAATTTCTGGATTTAGAGCCTTGTACCCAAAGTTATGGTGTTCCAAAGTTGGCTAAGTTACTATTCATTTGGTCAGAATTTTGTAACCAACTTAAAAAATGCCTAACCTGGTCCATATGTGGGCTATTGATGTAAAAAAAAATTCCTTAATTTCCCTAAGTCTCTAATTTATAATGGAGTAAATAAAATAGGTTGTTACATGGCTAGAATGATACATTTTATTGGAGGAAGTTTGGGTGCAATGGCTGGAAGTTTTGGACCTAGTGAGAATGCTTAATGTGTGGAAGCCAAAACTAAGACTTGTGCTAGTGTTTTTCTTCTTAGCTGCCATGGTGTGCATAAATGTGAATATGTGTCTTATGGTTAGAACAATATTCATGTATTTACATAGTGCTCAAGAGGGTCACTTGAGTATGTACACTATGGGTGTTGTTCTGATGACCAACAGGACATACCAATCCTGTGAGTTTAAGTGCACAGTTTTGGCACCATAATTCGATTAGCCTGGAGTGGGTAATAGTAACCCCTATTTTATTCACTTCATTATCAAGTACCATCTTTAACAAAACCAAGGAATTTGGTTTTACATCAATAGCCCACCGATGGACCAAGTTATGGATTTTTTAAGTTGGTTACAAAATTCTGACCAAATGAATAGTAACTGAGCCAAATTTGCAATGTCATATATTTGGCTACAGGGCTTCAAATTCAGAAATTCTAAATCCCAGTTTAGCCTCTAGATGTGATCTACGTGTGGTTAAAGTTTCATACCATGATTCAACCTACATGGGGAGATATAGAACTTTGAGTGCAAAGTCAAAATTCTGGTCACTTTATGACCATTTTGAGCATACAAAATTTCATAAGCACACAAACACTTTATTCACAAGGGGTAAGCCCCCCAAGGCTATCCTATACATGTTCAATACAAATAGGAATTACATTCTCTTGTATCTGGAAACTTGATATGGCCAAAACAGAATTTACAAGTAAGTAGCCTATCGTTCACACTTAGGCAACTTTGCACCATATCACATACATAGCCAAAACATCACTCATATGTTCACATACTTGTCTCATTTAACATACACTACATGTACATGCATACATGCACTACATAATGGTCTTAACCCAGCTAAATATGCACCCTAAGTTACAGCAGTGTCTGAGACACAATCGAGTCCAGAAACAGGGTGCTAGATAGTTGCTGCATAACACAGTAAGCACCATCACTAAAAATACCAAATGTGCTCCTACAATCACCAAAATTTCCAGATCACAACTAGACATATGGAAGTTTAAGTACCTAAAAATTCAGGGAAAAAATCAAACTACAAAGGTTAGTTTGAAGGTGCTCTTTAAGCTGGACCTGAAATGACAAAATTGAGGGGAGTAAGTTTCATTGAGAAAGTAAGGGTAGCACTTTAATTCAATAGGCAATGTAACCATCAATAAAACTTGCATCCAAAGACACTAAAACAAAAAACCACAGTGCATATATACAAGATATAGCAACCAAATGCAGCAGCCATTCACAACCAACAAACACATGAAATGTGGCAGCAACATAAACCATAGGTTAGTCCATAAAAAATGCGATAAACTTAAATAAATCACTATGGCAGCTTTCCTCAAGCTAATGCTTGGCCTTAGGAGGATTAGTACTAAATTTGGGCTTTAGAAACCCTTCAATTCGCTGCCATCACTGTGTACTTCACACTAGGTGTTACCACCTCACAAAATGGGAGAATTACAAGTGTGTCATAATGGCTAAAAACCATTATATTGTGTAATTCTCACCATAGTGATTGAAGTGTGGGGAGTAAAAAGCATGATCAACACCTCCTTAAAAGTGTTCCAAGTTGGGAACTTGGCCCCCAAGAAAAGCCTTAAGGATTGCTTGTTTGTTAAGCAACCTATGGACTTTTATGTAGGATTTTGGAAACTCGGGTACTCAATTGTAGAACTCTCAAGAAAAAGATTTGGAGAGTTATGAGAAGGATATGAATGGTATGAAAGTGCTATTGGAGGACCAAATTGCTCACGGAAGACAACTAAAGACAAAGAAAACACAAAAAGGCATAAAGGACCTAAGTGTACTAGTGTAAGCCTTATGATGTGTACATTTTTTACTTAAGTCAAATGGAGCAATTTGGAGTTTTCCCACCATGGGGGAGGCGGCCAAGGCTTGATAATTAGTCAACAATGGTGGGCACATTTGTACCAATGAGTTTAAGACAAAGAGACCATAATTAATGAGAAGGAAAATGACATAAAGCAAGGTTAAGCTTATTAAGTGTCTTTTGTGCCCTTAAGCTCATTTAAGGCCATTTAAGTGGCCAAATCACTTATCCCATTCAGGGGATGGCTATCCAAAGCATGGCAAGAAAGTCTAATGTGGGACAAGACATTAAGACTAAGAAGTCATGGTCTTGTAGCAAGGAAAATGACATAAAGCTTAATTAAGGCTATTAAGTGTGTTTTGTGCACTAAAGTTTTTATAATTGGTTATCTTTGTCTTTATCTCCCACATTTGGTCTCTTCCAGAAAAAAAAAATGCAGCATCTCCACCCCCACACTTCTTCCATAGCCACCATACCTCCAAGATTAAAATTGAAGGCAAAAGAAAGCAAGAAAGGGCAATTGGAAGCTATGTGGTGCTAAGACTTGGGTGCACCAAGGATCAAGCTCCAATTCAGCATACACTCAAGGTAAGGGTTCTCTTACTTTCATGGACTGTTTTCTGCAATTTTTAAGCATCCATGGAGCTAGGGCTAAGCTTGGAAGAGAGCCATGAGCCTGATGAACCAAGCTTAGTGAGGGGAGTGCACTTATTGAAGGTTTTGTGACCTAGTGTGAAGTGCACAGTGATGGCAACGAATGTAAGAGTTTTACTTGGGTTTCATGGTTGTTTATTGTTCAATACAGATGCCTAAACATCCATGACCTAAGACCCTAAGCTTGGAAGAGAGCCAAGAGCTTGATGAACAAAGTTTAGGTTAAGGGAGAAATCGCACCAAGGGTTTCGGCCCTACAGCTTTGGTGCTCTGTTATGGCAGTGAAAGAAAGGGTTCTCTTGCTCTCATGGACTGTTTTCTTGAATTTTCAAACATCCATGGAGCTAGGGCTAAGCTTGGAAGAGAGCCATGAGCTTGATGAACCAAGCTTAGTGAGGGAGTGCACTTATTGAAGGTTTTGTGACCAAGTGTGAAGTGCACAATGATGGCAGCGAATTTCTGGGTTTCTAGGCCCCAAAAGTTAGTACTAAGTACTGGTAAAATCCTCCTAAGGCCAAGAATTAGCTTGAGGATGGCTGCCATAGTGATTTGTTTAAGTTTATTGCATGTTTTACGGACTAACCTATGGTTATTGTTGTTGCTGCACTTCATGTGTTTGTTTGTTGTGAATGGCTGCTGCATTTGGTTGCTACATCTTGTATATATGCATTGTGGTTTTTGTGTTTTAGTGTCTTTGGATGCAGTTTTTAATGAGGGTCACATTGCCTACTGAATCCAAGTGTTACCCTACTAAGTTTCTCAATGAAACTTACTCCCCTCAATTCTGTCATGTCAGGTTCAGCAGAAAGATCACATTCAAACTGACCTTTCTGGTTTGAGTTTTGATCTCAAATTTCACATACATGAACTTCCATATGTCTAGCTGTGATCTGGAAATTTTGGTGATTTTAGGAGCACATTTGGTAATTTTAATGGTGGTACTTACTGTGTTGTGCAGCAGCTGTCCAGCATCCTGTTTTTGGAGTCCATTGTGCCTCAGTACCTCCTGTAACCTAGGGTACATATTTAGCTGATTTAGGAACATATTGTAGTGCATGTATGCATGTACATGTTGTGTATGTAAAATTAGACAAGTATGTGAATATTTGAATAATGTTTCGGCTATGTATGTGATGTGGTGCAAAGCTGCCTAAGTGTGAATGATGGGCTGCTTACTTGTAAATTCTGTTTTGACCACATAAAGTTGTTAAAAGAAAGGGAATGTAATTCCTATGTGTAATGGACATATATGGGATAGCCTTGGAAGGCTTTCTCCTTGTGAATGAAGTGTTTGTATGGTTTGGAAAAATTGTATGGGCAAAATGGTCCAACAGTTGCCAGAATTTTGACTCTGGACCTAAAGTTTAATATCTCCTTGTGTAGAATTAATATTTGTATGAAATTTTGACCACGCCCAGAGGACATCAAGGGGGTTAACTATGACTTTTAATTTCTGAATTTAGAGCCATGTAACCAAAGATATGACGTTGCAAAGTTGGCTGAGTTACTGTTCATTTGGTCAGAGTTTTGTAACCAACTTAAAAAATCCATAACTTGGTCCATAGGTGGGCTATTGATGTAAAAAAAAATTCCTTGGTTTTCTCTAAATCTCTACTTGATAATGGAGGAAATAAAAGAGGGGTGTATGTGACTAGAATGATACAGTTTAGTGGAAGTTACAGGTGCAGTAGCTGGCCACTAGAACTTAACAAGATTGCCTAATGTGTGGAAGCCAAAAGTAAGACTTGTGCTAGTGTTTTCCTTCTTAGCTTCCATGGTGTGCATGAAATGTGAATATGTGTGTGATGCTTGGACCAATATGCATGTGTTTACATAGTGCCCAAGAGGGCCACTTGGGTATGCACACTAAGGGTAGTGTTCTGATGGCCTACAGAACATTACCAATCCTGGGGGTTTAAAAGCATAGTTTTGGCACCATAACTGGACTACCCTGGAGTGGGTAATAGAAGTTGGTATTAGAACATGGTTTATACATGTACATTGCATATAGTTGAATTGCATGCACCTACATACATGAACTCAGTTTGGTCAGCTGCTAGAGTCAAGTACCATTAAAATACCTAATGATCTTTATATGTGCTCTATGATGAATCATCAATTCAGGAAGTAAACATGGTTGCCACAAGGAGAGGGGAACCACCCCGAAACCCTCATGCTGACTAGGGGCAACAAAGAAATGAACAGAATATAGGGAATTAGGGGCAACAGGGGGTACCAAACCCTGAAGTGCCTCAGGTATGGTTAGAGCTTCAGAGGAACTTAGCTCTAATCAATGAGAACTTAGTAATGCTGATTCAACGACAACAGTAGGGAGGCCAAGTAACTCCAGCAGAACCAGTTCAAGATGCACAGTAGCAACCAGAAGAGGATACTAGGAACACATCTGAATATGTTCCTTCTGGAAGGTTAGAAGACATAAATGATGAAACTGTTGAGGAGGAAGATGAAGATAGGAGAAATCCAAGAGGAAGAAGACTAAGGTCTCAGATTGGTCAGGTGTCCAAGACCAATCCCTCAGTCTATGACCATTCCTCCACTAAGAATGAGATTGAGGATGGCCATGAGAGAAGATCCAGTAGAAGGCAGGACAATCTCAGTGTCCTAGAGTATGAGCACAAATTCAATCAGTTGGTGAGGTATGCTCCTCAGTATCATGGACTGGAGGAGTTAAAGGCCAAAAGATTTGTCAGAGGATTAAAGTCAGACATTAGAAAGGCTGTTAAACCTTTTGGAGCAGTTACATACTATGAAGCAGTGTAGAAAGCTCTATTAGTAGAGCAAGAGGTGTTAGTATTGTGCCCAAAAAGCCAATCATGAGATGATTGTATTTTTGCACATTGAGTCATGATATTTTATTGAGGCATTAATCCAGCAATTATGTTTGTTGTTTTGTTTCTGCATAACGTAATAAGCATAATTGTAACCCTAGAATAATGATATTCTTAAACGTCCCTAGTCTAGTATTATTGTGGAGCGGGTTGCAATAATACATAATGACTAGCATATGTGGAGACTAATATGAGATATCTAGTCTACATATGGGTACAAGTTGGAGAACTTGTGTACTGGACCGACCCACCATGAGAACACTTCATGGATCGTTATATGAGTGTCATAAGTGATTCTCATAGTGATCATGGTATATGTAGTCCTTCGACCTAAGATCATCAAGGTTCCCTACATGTGAGTCACATACTTTGATACTTTCCTTTGTTGCTCGTAACTGAGTGAACTTGAAGGAGGTCATTGGGTATGTCACATATCATGCGGAGGGATTTGTATGATCAAGATGGGATTTGTCCCTCCTATGTAACGGGAGTGATATCTTCGGGCCCCTTGATAGAGTGAGACTTAGAAAATGCATGGCCATGCTCGGATGAGTTGATATACGATATCAATGTCATCAGTTTAAGTTGGTCTACTCGGTAATCAAGAAACCAAAGATTGGGCTATACGAGAGTGACACATTCCATGTCTCGTGCTTAGTCTTGATATCTTGGACAAAGGGACAATGGCATATATCGGTGATGATCATAAAGGTTTAGTCGATTCACCGACAATCTTGTCACTTGGGTAGCAATGATGTGTTGCTAGACACCGCTCATTGCTTATGATCATAAATGTGATTTATGATCATTGCCAACATGGCAAGAGCCTATTGGGTCGCACACATAGAGCTATTTGGATCATTAGAGTGCATGGGCTAATTATTTGGGTTATGGTTTCACTTTAATTTCGTATTAATAATGGGCCAAAGAGTTGAGCCATTATTAAGCCCGAAATTAAATCCTAATTGGATTAGGGCTTTGAAACCCATTAGGCCTGGAAGTTGAGTTTCACTATAAATACAACTTTTAAGTGAGAAATTCGCAGGTCTCCTTGCCCTAGCCTCCAAAAAGGACAGCCACACTCTTCTCTTGCAATTCCTTGGAGGACGCAAGCTAGCACTGCGAGCGCAAGAGAAACGCATCTGTCGGGACGTGGTGGAAGCGTGGTGATCCCGAGAGGCTCGTGTGGATACCATAGAGAGCTTGAACACGTCAACTGTTCAGGTTTTGTGATTCAACTCTACAGTTGAGTGAGAGATCTCAACCGAAAATTAGGTATGAAAATTTTCGAACACCCGGTTTACCCCGTTTCACTTGGATCCTAGAGGGTTTCGGTTAAATTCCACTGCGCTGTTTGGCTCCCGAAACCCAACAGTGGTATCAGAGCTACTGGTGAAACCCTAAATCGGGATTGATGTTGAATCGCATGATGTTATGTGTTCGGTTGCTTTTCGGCCATGATTAATTAGATTGATTCATGATGCATGAAACTGGAACTCGTAATGAACATATGACATATATGAAGAAACGACACTAATTGGTTAATGAGATTAACTCGAAATTGATAGGTATGAGATACCTATATGGATTAGGATTCTTGCAATAGTTGCAAAAACCCTAGCTTTGTTCGGATTCGGCCTGTTCGGGCACCGAAAGTAAGGTATTTTTGGTGGCTCGAATGGAGGAGTCTCGGGTGCCTACTTGCTCGAAATAGAAGATTTCGGGCTAAGCAATTGTAAGACAATTTTTTGCGCCGGGGGGCGCTGCCCCCCACGCCCCCCGCAAGGGCGGCTCCCCTTGACCCCGTCCGCTGACCGGTCAGCGGAACCACCGCCCGCTGACCGGCCAGCGGGACCGCCGTATGCGAAGCGCCACATAAATAAAAACTGGTTAATCAACGCACGAAAATTGGCATGCATCTTTGTTGAATGAGATTTGACATGATATGCTGATTGGTGTTTGAAGCATGGTGCATGGTTATAGCCCTTGATTGGTTGTACTTGTAAATACGGCCTGCGAGTCGTGCCTTTTCTTATCACTCTCATTGTACATTCTCTTCTCACCTTACTCCCCTCGAATGTAACTCGAGGTTTCTATTATTGATGTAATGGTGCATTATAGGATCATCCAAGGGGTATGTCCAAGGATCATCCAAGGTGGTATGTCCAAGGATCATCCAAGGTATGTCCAAGGAGGTGACAACAAAAGGGCAACCAAGAAAGGAAGAGAAGGAGCTTGTGAAGACCCTTTTCTTTTCTTAGGCTTTTATGATATTCTCATTGGCTTGAGAATATCGCATAGTTTGGGCTATAACCATGTCACGTTTACTTTCTTGTAAGCATGAGATGCATGTTTTATATTTGTATGTGATGCATGTATAAGACAACCGGAGATAACAAATTGGTGAGATCAAAAGAAAAATCCCTCAAACAAATATTAAGTCATTAAATGTGATGCCTTCCAAATGTTGGCACTCGTCAAGACTTTGATCAACATTAGGTGGGTTTGCCAAAGCAAAGCACCTATGTTCATCTTGGTAAGGCGCGATGGGATAATAGTGATATCCAAACTGCTAACTTTGGGTTCGACTTAACTAAGTCATCCTAATAGGATTAGGGACTTAGAGGCATAGAGTTGGGCTTAAGTTCATGAGATGAGCTTGGACAAGTGTTGTTCACCCAACTATCCAAGAGTTGCATAAGATGATGCAATTGGCAAGGCAAGTTGCCTACCTAAATAGCTGTAACTTGAGAGAAAAGCCAAAGCTGACTCAGGTTGTGGTCAAATATGGATCTTGGCCCACTAGAATACCTTAGCGCCGAGGTGTTCCGAAATAATATCGAGGGTTATTATTTTGAGGAAAATAGTGGGAGTATCGTTTAATAAAAGTCCTTATTAAATGAATTAAAATACATGACTCTTACACTGCATATTTACTGTTGTAGATAACCATGGCACAAAACACATCGACACTTTCGTTGCGATCGATCCTTGAGAAGGAAAAACTGAATGGGACCAACTTTCTCAAATGGTACCGAAACTTGAGGATAGTCCTCAAGCAAGAGAGAAAGGCTTATGTCCTAGAGCAGCCCATTCCGAATGAGCCTGCTGCCACTGCTCCAAGAGCTAAAAGGGATGCTCACAAGAGGCATTCTGATGATGCTTTGGATGTTGCATGCCTCATGCTTATTACCATGGAATCTGAGCTTCAGAAGCAACATGAGAACATGGGGGCGTTCGATATGATCGAACATCTCAAAATGCTTTTCCAAGAGCAAGCTAGGCATGAGAGGTTTGAGACCTCTAAGGCATTGTTTCAGTGCAAGATGTCTGAGGGAAGTCCCGTGGGTCCTCATGTGCTCAAGATGATTGGGTACATTGAGAATCTTGAGAATTTGGGATTTGCTCTTCAGAAAGAGTTGGCTATCGATGTAGTCTTGCAATCGTTGCCTGAAAGCTACAGTCAGTTCGTCATGAACTATAACATGAACGACCTTGACAAGTCCCTTCCTGAATTACTCAACATGTTGAGAACTGCTGAGCAAAACCTTAAGAAGGCTAAGCCCATTTTTATGGTTCAAAAGGGCAAGGGAAAGGGAAAAGCCAACAAGAAGAAGGATAAAAGCTAATGGAAAGTCCAATGCTAGTTCTTCTTCAGCTGCACTGAAACCAAAGGGTGGTGTGGCAAAGGAAGGGGAGTGCTTCCATTGTAAGCAACCTGGACACTGGAAGCGCAATTGCAAGCTCTATCTTGAAGAACTTGCTAAGGAAAAGGGAAGTAAGACTTCCACTTCAGGTATTTTTGTTATAGAGGCTAACTTTTCTACTTCCTCATCTTGGGTATTGGATACTGGATGTGGATCTCACATTTGTGCAAATGTGCAGGATCTAAGTAGAAGTAGAAGTAGAAGATTGGCCCGAGGTGAAGTGGACCTACGTGTTGGAAATGGAGCAAGGGTTGCTGCCTTAGCCGTAGGGACTTATGTTCTCACTTTACCTAGTGGATTAGTTTTAGAATTAGACAACTGCTACTTTGTGCCTACTATTAGTAGAAATTTGATTTCTGTTTCTTGTTTGGACAAGAAAGGTTTTTCATTTATAATAAAGGACAAATGTTGTTCTATTTATTTGAATGAAATCTTTTATGGTAGTGCTCAACTTAGCAATGGGTTGTATGTTCTAGACCTCGAAGATCCAATCTATAATGTGAATACCAAGAAGGTCAGATTAAATGATTCAAACCCGACCTATCTCTGGCACTGTCGCTTGGGCCATATAAATGAGACCCGCATATCCAAGCTCCATAAGGATGGACTCTTGGACTCATTTGATTTTGAATCATATGAGACATGTGAGTCATGTTTGTTGGGCAAGATGACCAAAGCCCCATTCACAGGGCAAAGTGAAAGGGCTAATGACTTACTAGGACTCATACATAGTGATGTATGTGGCCCTATGTCTACACAAGCTAGAGGAGGTTTCCAATACTTCATTACTTTCACTGATGACTTTAGCAGATATGGCTATGTGTATCTTATGAGACACAAGTCAGAATCCTTTGAAAAGTTCAAAGAATTCAAGAATGAAGTAGAGAATCAACTCGGGAAGAGTATCAAAGTGCTTCGATCAGATCGAGGTGGAGAGTACTTGGATCGAGAATTCCTTGACTATCTGAAAGAGTGTGGTATAGTATCACAACTCACTCCACCAGGTACACCTCAATGGAATGGTGTATCTAAAAGGAGAAATCAAACTCTGTTAGACATTGTTCGCTCTATGATGAGTCGAGCTGACCTTCCAAACTCCTTTTGGGGACATGCTTTAGAGACAGCCGCTTTTACACTAAACCGAGTTCCATCTAAATCGGTTCAAAAGACACCATATGAGATATGGAGTGGGAGGCGTCCCAATTTGTCTTTTATGAAGATTTGGGGCTGTGACGCTTATGTGAAATGTCAATCCTCTAACAAACTAGGGCCCAAATCTCAAAAATGCCTTTTTGTTGGGTATCCCAAAGAAACAAAGGGTTACTATTTCTATAATCCTTCTGAGCAAAAAGTGTTTGTTGCTCGAACTAGTGTCTTTTTAGAGAAAAAGTTTATCTCTAAAGAAACTAGTGGGACAAAAGTAGAACTTGAAGAAATTCAAGAACAGCAAGGAGACAACGAACCTGAAATGGAACCTGAACAGACACCACAAGATGTTGTGGTTCAAGAGTCTGTTCCTGTAGCGCAGAGCCCATGTAGGTCTGGTAGGATTCGGCATGAGCCCAAGAGATATGGATTTCTCGTGACTCACACCGGTGATGTGATGCTCATGGATCAGGATGAGCCCACAACCTACCAACAAGCTATGTCGGGGCCTGACTCTGAGAAGTGGCTAGTGGCCATGAAATCCGAGATGGAATCCATGTATGAAAACCAAGTATGGACTTTGGTTGACCCACCTGAAGGGGTAAAACCCATAGGGTGCAAATGGGTTTTCAAGAAGAAAACTGACATGGATGGTAATGTGATTACCTTTAAGGGACGATTGGTTGCAAAAGGTTTCAAGCAAATTCATGGTATTGACTATGATGAAACTTTTTCACCAGTTGCTATGCTTAAATCCATCCGAATTTTGTTTGCTATTGCTGCACACTATGATTATGAGATATGGCAAATGGATGTCAAAACTGCATTCCTAAATGGAAAGCTACTTGAGGATGTGTACATGACACAACCTGAGGGTTTTGTCACTCCTGAGAATGCCAATAAAGTGTGCAAGTTGCAAAGGTCCATTTATGGACTGAAGCAAGCTTCTCGAAGTTGGAATCTTCATTTTGATGATGCAATCAAAGAGTTTGGTTTTATCAAAAATGAAGATGAACCTTGTGTCTACAAGAAGGTTAGTGGGAGCGCTATTGTCTTCTTGGTGTTGTATGTAGATGACATACTACTCATCGGGAATGACATTCCTGAGCTACAGTCTGTGAAGACTTGGCTAGGGAAATGTTTCTCTATGAAGGACTTGGGTGAAGCAGCCTATGTGTTAGGCATTAGGATCTATAGAGATAGATCTAGAAAGCTTCTTGGCCTAAGTCAAAGTACATATATTGACAAGGTGCTAAAGAGGTTTAGCATGCAAGATTCCAAGAAAGGATTCTTGCCCATGTCACATGGTATCACTCTTTCTAGATCTCAGTGTCCGAGTACACCTGAGGAGAGAGAGCGCATGAGTAAGATTCCATATGCCTCAGCAATTGGATCTATCATGTATGCCATGATATGTACTCGTCCCGATGTCTCATATGCTTTGAGCATGACGAGTAGGTACCAATCGAACCCCGGTGAGAGTCACTGGACAGCTGTTAAGAACATCCTTAAGTACTTACAAAGGACTAAGGATGCATTCTTGGTCTTTGGAGGTGAAGATGAGCTCGTTGTAAGGGGTTACACCGATGCAAGCTTCCAATCCGATAAGGATGATTTTAGATCGCAATCTGGTTATGTGTTTTGTATTGGTGGTGGTGCTGTGAGCTAGAAGAGTTCAAAGCAAGAGACAGTAGCTGACTCTACAACAGAATCTGAGTACATTGCCGCCTCTGATGCTACGAAGGAGGCAGTTTGGATCAAGAAGTTCATCACTGAACTTGGAGTGGTTCCAAGCATTACCGACCCGATAGAGCTCTATTGTGACAACAATGGAGCAATCGCACAGGCTAAGGAACCTCGATCTCACCAGCGATCCAAACACATACTCCGACGCTATCATCTCATCAGGGAGATCATCGAGAGGGGTGATGTAAGGATATGCAGGACTTCGACAGACAGCAACATTGCTGATCCACTGACAAAGCCCCTTACGCAGCAGAAGCATGATAGCCATTCTAGGTCCATCGGTATTAGATACATGGATGATTGGCTTTTAGTGCAAGTGGGAGATTGTTAGTATTGTGCCCAAAAAGCCAATCATGAGATGATTGTATTTTTGCACATTGAGTCATGATATTTTATTAAGGCATTAATCCAGCAATTATGTTTCGTTGTTTTGTTTCTGCGTAACGTAATAAACATAATTGTAACCCTAGAATAATGATATTCTTAAACGTCCCTGGTCTAGTATTATTG
The DNA here is from genome assembly GCA_005392925.1 of Aquilaria sinensis. Taxonomy (NCBI): domain Eukaryota; kingdom Viridiplantae; phylum Streptophyta; class Magnoliopsida; order Malvales; family Thymelaeaceae; genus Aquilaria; species Aquilaria sinensis. The sequence goes on along the minus strand of SMDT01001454.1, from coordinate 1,261 downwards.
TGGAGCGGGTTGCAATAATACATAACGACTAGCATATGTGGAGACTAATATGAGATATGTAGTCTACATATGGGTACAAGTTGGAGAACTTGTGTACTGGACCGACCCACCATGAGAACACTACATGGATCGTTATATGAGTGTCATAAGTGATTCTCATAGTGATCATGGTATATGTAGTCCTTCGACCTAAGATCATCAAGGTTCCCTACATGTGAGTCACATACTTTGATACTTTCCTTTGTTGCTCGTAACTGAGTGAACTTGAAGGAGGTCATTGGGTATGTCACATATCATGCGGAGGGATTTGTATGATCAATATGGGATTTGTCCCTCCTATGTAACGGGGGAAGAGTGATATCTTCAGGCCCCTTGATAGAGTAAGACTTAGAAAAATGTATAGCCATGCTCAGATGAGTTGATATACGATATCAATGTCATCAGTTTAAGTTGGTCTACTCGGATAATCAAGAAACCAAATATTGGGCTATACGAGAGTGACACATTCCATGTCTCCTGCTTAGTCTTGATATCTTGGACAAAGGGACAATGGCATATATCGATGATGATCATAAAGGTTTAGTCGAATCACCGGCAATCTTGTCACTTGGGTAGCAATGATGTGTTGCTAGACACCGCTCATTGCTTATGATCATAAATGTGATTTATGATCATTGCCAACATGGCAAGAGCCTATTGGGTCGCACACATAGAGCTATTTGGATCATTAGAGTGCATGGGCTAATTATTTGGGTTATGGTTTCACTTTAATTTCGTATTAATAATGGGCCAAGGAGTTGAGCCATTATTAAGCCCGAAATTAACTCCTAATTGGATTTGGGTTTTTAAACCTGTTAGGCCTGGAAGTTGAGTCTCACTATAAATACAATTTTTAAGTAAGAAATTCGCAGGTCTCCTTGCCCTAGCCTCCCAAAAAGGATAGCCGCACTCTTCTCTTGCAATTCATTGGAGGACAAAAACTAGCACTGCGAGCGCAAGAGAAACGCATCTGCCGGGACGTGGTGGAAGCGTGGTGATCCCGAGAGGCTCGTGTGGATACCATAGAGAGCCTGAACACATCAACTGTTCAGGTTTTGTGATTCGACTCTACAGTTGAGTGAGACATCTCAACCGAAAATTAGGTATGAAATTTTTGAACACCCAGTTTACCCCGTTTCACTTGGATCCTGGAGGGTTTCGGTTAAATTCCGCTGCGCTGTTTGGCTCCCAAAACCCAACAGTGGTATCAGAGCTACTGGTG